>CM019918.1:634233-926412 GCA_009764595.1 Geothlypis trichas
TATATATATATTATATTATATTATATTATATTATATTATATTATATTATATTATTATTATATTATATTATATATATTATATACTATATTACATTATACTATATTATATTATATTATATTATATTATATTATATTATATTATATTATATTATATTATATATGCTATACTAAAACCATACTAAAGAAAGAGAGAGGAGACATCAGAAGGCTGGACAAGAATGAATAATAAAAACTCATGACTGACCAGAGTCCTGACACAGCTGGACTGGGACTGGTCATTAAATTAAAACAATTCACATGCTGGGTAAACAATTCTCCAAATCACATTCCAGAGGAGCAAAACATGGAGAAGCTGAGGCTTCTCATCTTGCCAGAAGAAGAAATTCTGGTGAAGGGATTTTTCAGAAAATATCACAGTGACAATTGAGGAATGAGCCACAGGGGCTGAGCTCAGGCCAGGCTGAGCTGCCTGGGGTGGCAGGGGAAGGACAGGTGGCCCTGCCAGCAGGGCTGGAGGGGTGACAGCAACACCCAGTCCTGGAGACAAACAGCTCCCATGGGAAGGAGAAAATACTGATTATTCAAGGACATCTTTTCTTTCCTCTGCAATGATCCTGAATGCTCCAACAACTGTGGAGGGGGTGTCCAGCTGGGATGAGAGCCCACGCTCCAGGATGGGTCATGGACAATAATTCCACAGGGATGGATGTTCCAGCCCTTTCTCAGGAGTGTGGGTGGGAGCATGGCCAGAACTTGCTGACAAGATCCTGGCTCTAATTCCTTATCAACCTGAAAACAAGAGGATTCCCAGAGGCAGGGAAGGCCAGGGAAGGTTGGAAGCAGCAAGTGTGAAAGCCCCAGAGGTGAGGAGAGGCTGCTCAGCTCAGGAGCTGTGCTGTGGAGGAAGAGGAGATGTTAACAGAGCTAAGGACCAAAGGCACAGAAATCCTGAAAAAAGTACCTGGAAAAGCACTGGAGCAGGCTGTCCAGGGAGTCACCATCCCTGGGAGTGCCCCAGAAATGTGTCCCCGTGGCACTTGGGGACCTGGTTCAACAGTACTGGGTTGACACTTGGACTTGAAAATTGTAGAGGACTTTTCCAACCTGATTGATTCTACAATTCCATGAAACACCAATAATTTCCACTGCTATATTTCCCAGAGTTTTTTCTAAACTCAGTTTTCACCTTTTTTTTTTCTGATTTTTTTTTAAAGATATTGCTGTCACAATTATTTATTGATGGCATCACCCCGATGTCAGCAAGCCCCAGGCTTGGACTGATGTCCTGGTGGACGAGATGTGCACAAACTCCCCCAGCCTCTGCTCATGGATCTGGATTATCCTAACAAATTCAGATTTATGTCAGGAGCTCGATTTCCATGGTGGGGAATATCCTGTCTCTGGAATCAATGGACAGTTATTAAATGGATTAAGAAAAAGGCAGCTTAAAGCCCTCAAAATGCGATTGTTGGTGGAGGATCAGTGCAGAACAAGCTGCTTGCACAGGAGCTTTGCAGGATTCAGCTTCCACCCTGCTGTATTTCCCTGTTTTCATGAATGGTCCAGAAAATATCTATAAATTCCTGCCCGTGCAGTTGGCAGCTGGCTGGGATTTTGCCCTGATAGATAAAGATGAAGGCAGGGCTCTAATGCAGAGCAACTGCAGCTGCCTGGGAGGGGACAGCAGGAACCAGGGAACTGAAATCCAGCAGGGGCTCACCTGGGAGCAGGGAATGGGGACCTCTCCAGCACCTGGGAGCTGCAGGGCCTAAAACTGATTGAAGGCCCCATTTGAGAGAAGGTGGTTATGGACATTTAATGCCCTGTGCTGGGGAAATGGATGGACACAGGGAACAGGGGAGGCTGCAGGTGGAACAGGAGTTTTATCCACCTGGAGGGAAAAGCAGAAGGGGGCTCTCATTTCTCTACCTGCAATCAGACCTTGAACTGA
Organism: Geothlypis trichas; assembly: GCA_009764595.1. Taxonomy (NCBI): domain Eukaryota; kingdom Metazoa; phylum Chordata; class Aves; order Passeriformes; family Parulidae; genus Geothlypis; species Geothlypis trichas. The sequence goes on from CM019918.1 coordinate 636,184, forward strand.
GGACTTCGGGCATGGAAGTCTGGTGTGAATTCCTGGTGGAATTCTGTGGAATTTCAGGGTGGGTGTGAGGTGAGGGCAGCTCAGCCCAGCACCAGGGGCTCAAACCCTGCTGGGTGCAGGATCCTTTCCCCATTGCTCACATCCCGATTCCCAGGAAAACAGGGAGCTGTGTAATTAGCAGCCTCTGTGTCCTTGCTCATCTTGGCACGTTTCAGGGGAATATGTTTATTTCTAGAGCTGTGGGTGTCGTGCTCCTCACCTGGGGAGCATGGCTGAGTGAGCTGCGCTCACCTGAGACTCACACACTTACCAAACCCAGTCCCAACTGGTGGAAAGGGGAACGGAGGGTGTGGCATTCACATTTTCTGGAAAAATCCCTTCACCCAGGATTTTTCTCCTGGGAAGCTGAGAACCCTCAGAGAAAAAGGAAAACAATTCTTATCTGATTTGCTTCTCCTGTGTTTTGCTCCTTTGGAATGTGTTTGGAGATTGTTCACCCACAGGTGATTGTTCCATTGGATTCTGCTGGGAGTTGTTTTCACTCATTGGCCAGTCAGGGCCAAGCTGTGTTGGGACTCTGGAGAGAGTCAGGAGCTTTCATTATTATCTTTTTAGCCTTCTGTAAGTGTCCTTTCTGTATTCTTTGATATAGTTTTGTATAGCATTCTTTAATATAATATAGTATCATAAAAGAATAAATTTGCCTTCTGAGAACATGGAGTCAGATCCTTCCTTCCTTCCTGCCTTCCTGCCTTCCTGCCTTCCTTCCTGCCTTCCTTCCTTCCTTCCCTCTCTCCCTCCCTCCCTCCCTCTGGGGGGAACATGAATGCAGTAGAAGGGAGAGGGGGAGCGTGGCCGGGCTGGAGGGGCTGGGTGTCCCAGGGGGGATCAGGGATGTCCTGAGCCTGCTGAAGGCCACGTTGACGTGGAGACCTCACAGATCCCAGCTCTGCTCCACCCCTGCTCCAGGTGACAAACCTGGGGATATCTGGAGAGCTCTGCTCCTCCAGGCCCAGCAAGGGGAGCAACAAGTTGTGAGCAGGGCAGGGAAATCTGATCTGCAGTGCCCCATGCCTGCTCTCTCCCGTGGTTGTTCTCTGGGACCGTGGCTGTGTCCAAGGTTGGGGTTGGAATGTTCTCCCCATCCCTGTCCTGCCTGGGCTGCCTGGGGCTGTTTGCTCACTCTGCATCCACACACACAACCAAACTGAGGCCATGGGGGTGTTTGGAACAACTTTCCTTTCCAGGCTCTTTCCTGAACTTCATCCCTGCACTCCACATGATGCAGATGCTGGGGCTGCAAGCAAAGACTGAGATAATGTTATTTCAGAGGAAAACCAAGGAAAATGCTGTCTTGGGCAAGGGGGCTCTTCCAGAAGCTGTGGGGGTGGGATTTGCAGCTGGCAGGGGGTGCAGTCCCAGATGGCTGGGGGGCAGCAGGTGTAAATTCCATCTGGAGCTTCACCTCTCCTCTCCCTGAGTCACTCACACACAGAGCAGCCACCAATGCCAGCTTTGGAGCTGCAGGAACCTCTCCTTCTTCCTGAGAAGGTTTTGAAGACTCCTGAGGTACTTTGTGCCCCATGAAAGACCTAAGTCATCTCAGGAACCTGCATTTCCTTCCTTCCTTTGGACACCTGTTTGTCCCTGATTTTTTACAGATATGGCACAGATAATCCCAACTTTTGGAGGAGCTGCTTGTGATTCACAGTGAATATTTTGTCACTTCATTCTTCCCAGCGTGGGGATGGCAGGGTGGCAGGATCACACATGATCCAGCTCGTGCAGTGTGCTGGATGCATCCCATCTGGAGAGGATGGCAATGAGCACTGGGATGGTTTGGGGTGCCCTCAGCAGAGCGCTGGAACCAGGGACAGCTTTTCTGGTCTCATTCTTAGGGATCTGCTGGGTCTGGCTTTACTGGGCTGGGTGTGGGTTTTGGCCATGGGACTCTTGGCAAAAAGCAGCATGACACCTTAAAGATGAACAGATTTGGGGAAAAAATCCTTCCCTGTGAGAGTGGGCAGGCCCTGGCACAGGGTGCCCAGAGCAGCTGTGGCTGCCCCTGGATCCCTGGCAGTGCCCAAGGCCAGGCTGGACATTGGGGCTGGGAGAAGCCTGGGACAGTGGGAGGTGGAATGAAATGGGATTTAAGGTCCCTTCCCACCCAGACCATCCATAATCCTGTGACAGCTGTGACAATACCATGGCCTTGGTGGCTGTCACTTGGAGAAAGTGCAGCTGTGACATTTCATGTAACCCTGGGATGGTTTGGGTGGGAAGACACCTTAAAGATGAACTCATTCCAACCCCTCTGGTTCTCCCAGGCTGTGAGGAAGGACCCCTGCCTCCTCCTCCTCCTCAGCTCCCTGTGCTCAGTGTGGCTGGGCCCAGCCTGGCAGGTGCCCAGTGCAGCCCTGGGAGGTGGATCAGGATCACAGCAGCCACTCAGAGCTGCTCTCCAGGATGAATTCAGGATTTGGAGAGCTCAGCAGGTGCCTGCAGCCTTTCAGGGATCTCCCCCTGCCCTGCAGCCTTCCTGCCCATTCCCTTCCCCTTTTGGTGCCCATTTTTTCCCAGGAGCGCCTCAAGTTTTCCAAGTGCACATTCCAGGCCATGTACTTCCACCTGCCCTTTGGTAACACTGGGCTGTTTCTGCCTCCCATCCAGCTCCCACAGCCTTGGGTCCCTGCCTTTGGCACAGCTGGCCCCTGCTCTGTGCATCTCCAGGAGATTCTGCCCTGTCCTCCCGCTGTCACTGTGGAATTTGGTGCCTGGCAAAAGCCAGACTCACCTGCTCTGAGCCAAATCCCCACAAACCCCACGTGCTCCCTGTCCCTGCTGCTGTGCTGCAGGGGTCTGTGCTGTCCCACTGCTGGAGAGGGCACCAGGACAGGGCTCTGCATTCTGTGTTCAGGAGAGCTGGACATGCCCATGGGTATTCCAGCTCCAGACAGGGTCACATCCTGACATGGGCCACGCTCCTGCTTGCACTGGGGAAACCAGTTCTGGGGAAGGAAATGGGAATACTGGGAGTTTGGGTGGGCAGCAGCATCTGAGACCTGCAGTGACTGCACAGAAAGGAGCAGGGTTGATCTGAGCCAAGCCCAGGACTGGAATAAACCCACCTAAGAGGCCTTTTCCACAGAAATTCTCCATGGTTTACCTTAAGCTCATAGTTTTCTCCCTTTAAAAGGTCAGGAGCTTTCCCCTTCCAGTTGTGCCACAAATGGAAAGAGGTCAGGTGGCAACCATGCAGATTTATTTTGCATTACATGAGAACAGCTGAAAATTCTGCTTGTGCTGATGGGCCTGGCACAGAGAGCCCCACCAGGTGAGGGGCAGAGTACTCACTGCAAAATGGGCTGGTGTAGCCATTGGACTTCCCAGTGCCTCTCCATAGGAATAACTAGGTCAGGTTTTCAGTGCTTAAGAACCTCAAAGATTATTCCTGATTTCATGAAAATAATTTTAAATACTATCTTTGACCTGTGTGGGTTGGCCAAATCCTTATTTATTGTTCCCTGTAAGGGAGGGGAGGTGCTGAAATGGAATTTCCAGAGAAGCTGTGGAACATCTCTAAAAGTCCATCTGAAGCCCTGCATGCATTTCTTCAAACCTCTGCAGCTGTCCATCTAAATCTGTGTAAAATTCCATCTGAATCTCTGCAATTGTCCATCCAAAGCTCTGCAAAGTCCATCTAAATCTCTGCCAAACTCCACCTGAACCTCTGCAAAACTCCATCTGAAGCTCTGCAAAACTCCACCTGAACCTCTGCAAAATTCCACCTGAACCTCTGCAATTGTCCACATGAACCTCTGCAAAATTCCACCTGAACCTCTGCAATTTTCCATTTGAACACCTGGAAAATTCCATCTAAACCTCTGCCATGGTCCCTCTGAACTTCTACAAGACTCCATCTGCTCCTCTGCAATTTTCCATCTGAACTTCTGCAAAATTCCCTCTAAATCTCTGCCCAATCCCATCTGCACCTCTGCCATGGTGCGAGCTGCCCCTGCACCCCAAGTATTGCCCTGTGGAGTACAGCAAAAACATCTGGAGCAGCATTCCCTCAGGGACCTGGAGAATCCCCAAGAGGGGAAAGAAGGTTTTCTGTCTGGTAGGGAGCCAGGGAAGCTCTGCCTCAGGCCCCTGTTTGCCCAGGGCTTGGAGAAGGTGCCAGGGAAACGCTCCCACAATTTCGAGCTGCATTCCCACCCCTGTCTGCTGCTGGATCCCACCTCAGCCCAGCCCAAATGTCCCTGGCCTGGCTCCCTGCAGCTCTTCTCACCTTCTTTTATTGGAATCAGGACTTTTCCCATTCCCTGGCCTCCCAGGGCACTCCTGGGCAGTAATAATTGATAATTGTTATTGTTAACCAGGGACCTGATGATTCCCTTGGTATTTCCCTCAGGGGGGTTCTGTGACCTTTTCTCTGAGCAGCTCTCACACCTCCGTGCCCTGCAGCAAGCCTTGGGAATTCAGCAGCATGGAAACCCTCTGGCTACAGAAGGAACTTTAATTTTTGTGCTCTTGTTGGGTTCTCATTCAAATGGGCTGAAATACAAAGTGTTCACTCTGCCCTTCTCCTTCCTCTCCCTGCTGCCCAGGGAAATGCTGGCAAAGCACCAGAACCATAACCCTGACCAAATGCTCTTAGGCTAAAGCGAGGCTGCTGCCAAAATTTTGGGAGTGAGGAAGAGCCAGTGGCAGGGATGGGGAGCCCCACAAGTGGAGCTGCTTTGGCACATGCCAGGGAAGGATGGAGCTGTCCCAGGGAAGGCTGTGCAGTCCTGAGCTCCTGCAATGAGCCATGGAGCTCAGCCCCAGCCATGCTGAAGGACCAGCTTCAAACCCCCCTGGAGATTTGGGAGGATGGAGTGGAAGAATTGAACAAGGTAGAACTCGTTTTTACCTTCTTCCCTTCAAAATATCCCTGCAATATTAAGTCTAAAAACCACATTAAGGGAGTGTGATTTAAGAGGGGAAGATGAAGACCTGAAGTGAGGAGCTGGCACATGCACTGCCTGGGATGCATTACAGAAATGACCTTTCAGCCCTGACCACAGCTGGGGTTTCTCCTGCTCAAACCCTGCTCAGGATGTTCTGCAGGGGCTGTGCTGCCAAAGGCAAGGAAAGCTCCCCAGCCCCAAAGGTTAATGGGTCTGGGTGCAGCCCCAGAGGATGTGGGATCAGGGACCAGCCAGGGGCAGGGTTCAGGTGCCTGAATCGCTGCCCCTGCTGCTGCTCCCATCCCAGCAGCTCCAGGCAGGGCTGGCACAGGTCTCACACGGAGCTGCCCCAAACCTGCCCCCAGCACTCCTGCTGCCTCAGGCCCCCAGGTGTGCCCAAAAGGGAATTAGCTCCCCATTTTCAAGCTGCTGGGATTCATCACTGGTGTGAGCTGGGGTCGAGCTCCAGCGCCTGGACCTGGAGCATCCCCAGCAGAGCCAGATCCCCATTCACAACCCCAGAGCTCACCCACCCCAGTGACCTCGCTGTCTGTCCCACCTGAGAGGGGTGTCTGATACCCCAAAATGCCCATGGAGATACAGAGGTGCCCCAGGACCTGCTTCAGCCCCCAAATGCTGTGCTGCAGCTACCGGGGGATGGCAGGACCTGCTCTGCCCCACAGCTGTGACTCTGGTGCCTGTCCCGGGTGTTTCATGGACACAAAGCTTCACCCCCATCCTCTCCTCCCAGCTGGAGCCGCTCCAGCGGCACCTCATTGCCCCATCCTTCCTCTCCGCAGCAGAGGGGAGGGAAATTCCCGAATACTGCGAGCCCATTGTCCTTCCTCACTGCCCTCTCCATCCGCCTCCACTTGAAATGCATCAAAGCGCTGCCCTCTTCCCTGTGGCACAGGCACAGCCCCACCTTTGGCCACGGGACAGAGCGGGAGGCACCAGGAGCGGCCAAGGGCGGAATTTCAAACGATGCCCACGGAATTTCAAACGATGCCCACGGAATTTCAAACGATGCCCACGGAATTTCAAACGATGCCCACAGAATTTCAAACGATGCCCACGGAATTTCAAACGATGCCCACTCCGAGTGGGGAATTCGGCAGCTCCAGCGTGTCCCTACCATAAACAAAGGCGAAACGCTGTGTGCATCAGCAAAAGGCTTTGTATTGTAAAATGTTCCCTTTATGTCCGAGCAGAAGAGAATTCTGATGATTATTGACCCTGCACTGCAGGAAAGCCACATTAGAATATCTCCAAATCAATGGCAGAGCCGAGCAGCGGGGAGAGGCCGCGCTCTGCAAAGGGCATCACATTGCAGCTCGCTCTGGCCTCCCGAAAAAAGTTTGCAAAGCATCTGTCGGAGGCCCCCGGAGCCTTTTCTTTCTAATTGCCACGTTTGACAAGGCGATGGCCCGGGGGAGCGGCGGAGAGGCAGATAATGGACCCACTTTAATTGCTTCCAGTTCCATGAGTCAGAACACTCGGGAATGGCAAAGGGGAAGCTGCAGCTTCACTGAAGGAGCTTTCTGGCTTTCAAGAAAGCTCTGGAGGAACAAATGCTAAACTCAAAGCCAAAGTCTTGGAGGGCCTGAAGGTTCCAGGTTCTGGAATTTCTTTCATGTTTTGCTTTTGATAGGAACTCTCGAGTTCAGTTTAAATCATGTTCTGAAAGAGGGAGGGATGGTTTCTCAGCGAAGAGAGGAGGGGACAGGTGTCATTCCAAGAGCCTTTTTGAGATGAGAGCTGAGGTGGGAGAGTCCAGCTGGAGGTGGAGCATCCACATCCATTGGTGGTGATACAGACACAGCAGTCAGGATGGATTTATCTGGAGGGTGAAGGGAGGATGCTGTTCCCCACTGGGAGCTGAGTGTGGCATGCTCTGGGAATGGGCAGACAGGAAACCTTCTGACCTCTCTCCTCCCTGACAGCCCTGAATCACAGAATCCTGGAATGCTTTGGGTTGGGAAGGACTTTAAGCTTATCTTGTTCCACCCCCTGAGATCTTCCACTACCCCAGGTTGCCCCAAGCCCCCATCCAACCTGGCCTCAATGTCTCCTGTCCTTCTGACCCAAGGGCAGGGAGCGTTTTCCTGGAAATGTAAGGAGTCATGGCCAGAGCTGAACCCGGTGCTCCAGGAAAACAAATTAAAATATCCCTGTGCAAGGTCTGGGTGAACGATGGCACTTGGTGTCCGCTGGGGTCTGGCACACACTGAGACCAGGCACAGCTGCTGGCTGGACACCAGTCCCTGGAGAAGGGTTTTGGAGGAGCAGGGAAAGCCGTGGCAGGGTTCCTGGGGTCTCTGTCACAGCACTGCCAGCCTGGCTGGGGACAGAAGGGTCACCTTGGCTTCCCAGGGCTTCATCCACTCCTGCCCTTCCCCCTGGCCCTGCCCTGGCAGGCACTGCCAGGCTGGGCTGTGCCGTGGGTCAGCCAGGACACGGCTGGGCTGCACGGTGGGAAAGCCACTGGGAAAAGGCTTCGGGGGATGATTGACAGGAGCCGTCTCGCTGGAAGGAGCTGATCCGAGCCGCTCATGAACACCCGGTCCCTAATTAAAGCGCACAGCCTGGCCCTGCTGAAATTAATTTCCCTGCAGCTCTCAGTGCCACTGAGTCAGCGCTGCTGGCAGCCTCGGGGCATGGGGGTGGCACAGGAGGGCCGAGCCTGGCAGCAGGATGTGCCCCATCCCTCCTGGGCACAGCCAGGAGCTGGCCAGGACCCTGCTGCCTGCCAGGAGCTTCCCAGGGGAAGAGGGGACCCTGTGGGTGACCTGTGCCCGCTCAGCTGTGGGACTGCTGGCACAGGGCAGGGTGATGCTCATGCCCACCTCTGCCAGCAGCTCTGTCCCCGTGTACACAGGGATTTACATGGATTTACCGTGTCCTCAGGTGGAGCTGGGACAGGGATGGTGTCACTGTGCCTCCTCTCTGTTGGCAGTGGGTTTTTGCATTCCCTCTGCTGTTTTCCAGTTATTCCTAAGGCCTGTGGGATGCACCCGGGCTGTGGCTGGATTGTCCCCAGGCTGTGGCAGGGAGGAGCAGCCTGGGGACAGCTGGATGCTGCCCCAGTGTCCCAGTCTGAGCTGTTTTGCTGCAGTGGGAGGTGTTGTATGAGGTGACTCCGGCGTCACCCCTGGCCCCATCACCCAAATCACAGAGCTGCCAAGGGAGGCTCCACAAAGTCCCATTTCTCTGCCCACGGGGTTTCATTATCAGCTGCAGAGGGATGGCCAGAGAGTGGCCAGCGCTGTTTTAATTTCCCAGGAGGCTGCTCTTGGTGTGCCATGGCTGCAGCAGGGACTCTCAGCTGTCTCCTGTTACTGTGCTTCATGCAATGGGACGTGACACGTCAAAACATGACAAGGCAGCCAAAATATGTCACAACACTGCACTCAAACTCTGCCTTGCAGGGTTGCTCAGCAGCTGATAGCATCAGGCTCCAATTATCTCTGCATGCTGAGCTGGGGTTTTTATCCCTTGTGGAATATGATATATGGGAGTCTCCTGCCTGTATTGGACTATTGGATCACATCAGATTTATTAACCACACATGGTGAATCGTTCTGACCAGACTGACACCCAAAGCTGGGATCCTGGCCTGTTCTTGCAGGAAGGAGACTTTCCCACCTCGGTTTTTTCAATTGTTATTCCTTCAGTGAAGATTTGGTGAGGTTTCTGTGCGATTAAAATCTGTTATTGTTGGTGTTTGTCGTGGTTTCATTGACCACCTCAGCACCTGCCAGCTCTAAGGGAGGTGCAGCCACTGCCTTCAGATTCCCCCTGGAATTTGCAAGGCTGGATTTGGCTACAGTCTCCCCAGTTCATCCCATTCTGCTCCTCTGGGCTTTCCTGTCTGGCTTTTTGCACTCTGCTTTTCCACCTTACTTTGGAACGAGGCATCGACATTCCGGAACAATGTTTTGAGTTTTTCAAAAGAAAAACCCTCCCACAGCAGAGGCAAAACCCTCCCACAAGAGAGGCAAAGCTGCTCCTGTCCCCGGTGGGGAGGTGTCCTTTGGCCAGAGGTGCTGTGATGAGCTGGGAAGGACTCACAGTGTCCCTGCTCACATGTGGCATTCCCAAATGGAGCCTCCCGCTGCTCTGACTGCTTCATATTCATTTTATCTCTCTTTTGGAGGAATCAGACTAATTACTGGCTGCTAATTGCTGGGAAAGCAGTGCTGGCACTGCCTCCCTTCCCGCCAGCAGCAGGGAACAGCCTGGCTCTCCTCAGGTCCCTCAGCGGGACCTTCAGGGACCCTCGAGGTCCCTTTGGAGAAGGTGCTGCTCTGTCCATCCCCTCCCTCCCTCCAGGCTCGTTCCCAGCTCCCAGCTGGGGAATTTGAACCAAAATGCTTCCCTGGGATTCCAGTGCAGCCCAGCTCCTGGGGAAGTGGGTAGGCATCACCAGGAAAAAAAATTGCTCCTCTCTGGGGTTTTCCAGCCCCATGGGGCTGCCAGCATGCTTGGGACACATGGAATCTGTTCCTGCCTTGCACATTTGGTGGGATCCTTGAAGGAAGCCTTGCACGTGACTTTTTCCTACAACAGCACGATGGAAAATCCTGCTGTTTCCTCCTCTTCCTCGGTGGCTGCACAGGTTCAAAGGAAAAAAAAATATGGGGAGAGAGGAAGGAGGATGTGGCTTAAAGTTTTGAGCAGGAGAAGGAAAGGATCCTTTTGGCCCTGAGACTTCTCTAGGCAGGTCTGACCTGAAAGTTATTCTGGGAATGTCTCACAGTTATTTCTCCCAGGAGATCAAATCAGTCCAAAATTATTTGTGGAAAGTCACAGTCATGTTTTGAGAGCAGTGTGGGGGTACCTGCTTGTTTGGAAGAGTTGTTCTGCAAAGTGAGGAGCTGGTGGCACTGCTGGGATGGGATTTGGGGTTTCCTGGTACATCCCAGGTGCTTTTCCAGGGGCTGAGCTGTGCCAGGTGTGCCCATGGCAGAGGGAAATGCCCCAGAATTTGGTCCCTTTGCTCACAGGTAAGATCTTGGGAACAGGGCTGGTGTTGGATGTTCAAATCCAAAGCGCTGATCCCACTCCTTCACCTCCTGAGGGTGCAGGGCAGAGAGGGCACTGGGACTCCATCTCCACAAGTGTCCATTGATTTAAGCTCTTGAGCTGAGTGGCAGAATCCCATTGTTAATCCTGCATTTTAATCCCTGGCTGCCCTGGCATCTGTTTGTGGTTGGTGGTGCCACACTCGGAGGGGGAACTTCAGGCTCCTCTGCCAGGAGAAGCGCTCTCCATGACCCTGCCTAATTCCCACCCTATTTCTGTCCTTCCTCAGGAAGCAAACTGCTGATTTTGGTGCTTTGCTTGAACATCCCATCAGAAGTGGAGTCCTGCCCCGGGGCGTGTGTATGCTACAGTGAACCCAAGATCACCATCAGCTGCCAGCAGCAGGGGCTGACAGCCATCCCCACGGAGATCCCCATCCAGAGCCAGCGCATCTTCCTGCACAACAACCGCATCACCCTGGTGAGGGCCACCAGCTTCACCTCCTGCCGCAACATGACCATCCTGTGGATCCACTCCAACAACATCAGCCTCATCGAGCCCGGGGCCTTCTACGGGCTCACCAAGCTGGAGGAGCTGGACCTCAGTGACAACACGAACCTGAAATCCATCAACCCCGTCACCTTCCGGGGGCTCGTGCACCTCCACACCCTCCACCTGGATCGCTGCGGGCTCCTGGAGCTCTCCACAGGGCTTTTCCGAGGGTTGTTCTCCTTGCAGTACCTCTACCTTCAGGATAATAACCTCCAGATCCTGCTGGACGACACCTTCATCGACCTGGCGAACCTCACGTACCTGTTTTTGCACGGGAACAAGATCAAAAGCCTGTCGGAGAACGTCTTCCGCGGGCTGATCAACCTGGACCGGCTGCTGCTGCACCAGAACAGGGTGAGCCTGGTGCACCGGCGCGCCTTCCACGACCTGGGGAAGGTGATGACCTTGTACCTGTTCAACAACAACCTGACCGTGCTCACGGGGGACACCATGGCCCCCCTGGTGTCCCTGCAGTACCTGCGCCTCAACGGCAACCAGTGGATCTGCGACTGCCAGGCCCGCTCGCTCTGGAATTGGTTTAAGCAGTTCAAGGGCTCCTCCTCGGAGCTGGAGTGCCACCTGCCCCCCTCGCCTGGCGGGGCGGGACCTGAAGCGGCTGCAGAGCTCGGAGCTGGACAGCTGCGTGGACTCCTTCAACCAGATCCGCACCAGCGTCTTCAGCACCAAAACCCGGTCGGGGAAGCTCCCGACGGGGCTGCCCCCGCTGGGCTCCCACGACGGCTCCTCCAAGTGCTGCCAGCCAGAGATGGACAAGTCCTTTATTTACGAGGCCAAGGGCAAGGCGGGGCCCTCCTCCCACAGCAGCCGCTCGTCCAACAACCACCTCAAGGAGAAGGAGAACATGTCCAGGCCCAAGTACATGGAGACGGACCGTTCCAAAAACGGCAGCAACAAGCAGATAAACGATTCCCCCTTTGGGACCTTCCCCAGCATTGTAGACCCTCCTTTGACCAAGTTGAGACCCGAATTTCTAGAGCCTATTGAACCTTCCACAGTCCCAACCAAAAAGAGGCAGGGCTGCTCTAAAAAGAACAGATCAAAGGCCCAGTGCCGCCTCACCCAGCAGGGGAACAGCTCCACGTTACAGCTCAGCCTAAGCCTTTTGATCCCCCCTTGGTGTGGAGCTTACTGTTATTCTGCTAAAATTAACTCTTTTCCTGGGTTGATGACACTTTAATACTCGACTTTTGCTGACCTCCATAAATGTTGCAAACAAAAGCAGGACTCCCATCCACCCTGAGAAAGCTTTGTTACACAAAACTTAACTGGATGCCTTTATTAAAACAAACAAACAAACAAACAAAAAACAAAACAAAAAAGACAAATACTGAGATGTACATAATTTATTTGTCCTGAAACCTGTGAATTATACCTTTGGTCTTCGGAACTGCACTTGCCCACAAAGCAGCTTTTGCTACAGCAGATGGTAAAGAAATATGGTTTATTTACAGGAAAAAAAAAAAAGAAGTGTAAGAAATGCTCTGAAAAGAATGTCTAAAATCTGTTTGTAACTCACCATCTCACTGAACAGTGTTGCAGGTTCCCATTTGCAGAGGTAATGGATTTGATGCTGTTTTAATCCTATGTTGATGACTCTTGCAGTTTTTCCGTCTCCATTCCATCCTTCACACCACGTTTACGGGCAGCATTTGTTAAAGAATGCTGCCTGCCCCTTCACAAGATTGCAGTATATATAGATATGCATTTTATTTTACTTGTGTACAAGTATACAAAAAAACCCTATAAAATAAAGATTTCTTTTTCCTAAGTGGTTGTCATCTGCGAGGGGTGAAGGACTGGGAGCAGCTGAAAAGCTGAAGATTTAAAAGGATGTGGAGTGTGATCTGAGCGTTTAACACCACAGTGATAAATAAGGCATTTTTGGATGGTTATGCAACCTATAACTGGTGCCAGCAAAGGGTTTGGTTGTGTGAAACATGCCCTACTCATGCTCCTGCTTCCCTGCAAATTGTCCCACCTCCTCCCAGCATCATTCAGGTTCCAGAATGATCAGAAGAGCAGGAAATGCTGGCCCAGCCCCTCAGAGCTGGGGTAGAGGAATGTCAGAAACAATCCCAGGATTTGGGCAGGGCCATTTTTCTCCTGCTCTGCACAGATGGGCTCAGCTCTGTGGTAGGTCCTGAGTGGAGCACCACTGGGATTTAGGGAATAGGGGGGTTGTCCACTGAAACACAGGGCCCTGGCAGCTCAGGTGCCCATCCCTGGAGTCACTGTGCCAATGGCTTCATCTCCAGGGTGACCTTGGCATGCTGAGAAAATAAACCATTGCTGTCCATGTGCAGTGGATGCCACCCCATGGGCCCCAGTGGGCCATAAAGTGGAGCTAGCTGTGCCCCCCTGGCACTGCAGCCACCCCCTGGGCCAGGCTAGGAAGGGTTGGGCACGGAGCTTATCAGGAGGCTGCTTTTCCTTATCAAAGCACAGAGATTGTCCTGTGCCCCTCTCCTGCTGGGTTTGGAGGTCTCTGAAGGCAGGAGCAGCCTGTCACACACAGCTGCCAGGGGATGGGGGCCAGAGAAGAGCAGTGCCGCAGTGCCAAGGGAATGTGCACTCCAGGATTATGTGTGAAAGTCAGACTGGGGGCCTCCAGGTTGCACCATCCCTTGGGGTTCCCAGCACTGAGATTGGTGCTGAGAAGGAGTGAGGCACTGCCAGCCAGGAGTGAAGGCCATCAGCAGGGCCATGGCTTCCTTCCAGCCTTGTCCTAGGCCTGGTGGCTCAGGAGGAGGGAGCAGATACCGTGAGGAGGAGCAGGAGGATGCTTGGATGGCTGATCTCCAACCTGGGGATGCTGTGGGGCAGGGCCTGTGCCCCACTCTGGGGTGCTGCTGGCTCTTCCCTCCTCTGCCACAGCCAGTTCCCACCTGGGTGAGTGACAGGGAGTGCCCAAAGTGCTGCAGTTGGGATCTGTCTCCAAATCCATCCCTGGGGCTGCCAGAAAGGTGTGGCACAGACCCCTGGGAGTGAACATCTCCCTTGTGTCACCACAATGGGGACAGGCCCGTCTCTGCCAGCTGGGCAGGAGCTGCTGTGCAGGACCTGGGATGGGTTTGGAGATCCATCCAGCAGATCCCATTCCTGCCAGCCCAGCTCCTTGACCCAGCCTCTGCAGAGGCCCCAGGTGTGTTTGGGTGTGAATTCCTGGTCCTGCCAGAAGGATGGAGCAGGAAATCAGTGCCTGTGCTGGGACAGGTGAGCTGGCCAGCCCTGCCAGCCCTGCTCTGCGTGCCCAGTTTGGGGTGCACTTGTCCACACTCACAGGCCACTGAGTGGGACCTTCCCAGCCCTTCCTGCCATTCCTGCTCGGATCTGTCCATCATGCCAGCACGGAAGGATTTCCCAAGGTCCTGCACTCTCTGTCTCATCCCAAAAAGCACCATTGAGACTCTTGAAGGATTCAAACCGACGCTGGAATCTGAAGCTCAGGAGCAGAGAACAGCTTGGTCAGCAGTGCCCCAAAGCCCATGGAAAAGCTGGAAGATCTGGATGCTGTGACGTGGAACCTCCTGTTTGGGTCATAGGCTCAGTGTGATTCCCTTGTACAGCAATTAGTGAGTCTTGTGGTCCAAATTCCTGCTCCTTGGGCATGAGGAAGCCAGAGAAGGTGGCAAAAAAATCAGGATTACTCTGGAATGAAAAAATTGAGAAAAAAGAGACCATTGTGGCATTTCCCCCAGCAGCTGAAGGGCAGAGTTGGGAGCTGGGCTTGCCCTGCCCAAAGCAGGGTCCTGGGGAGTTGGGCTCCCTGTGGACAATGCAAAGCAGACAAGGAATTCCTGTCACTCATCCTGAATGGAGCAGGAGCTGCTCTCTGCCAACCCAGTGACACCATTCCTGCTTTCTAGAGCTCGGCTCTGCTGTGCTTTCAGTGGCTCCTAGGACTATACATTGGCCACAAGCCCAGGAGAGTCCCTCGTGCTAATTTCCTAGATTTCCTGCTGTCCAGATGCCAATTCTGTGTTTACAGCCATTCGAATGACAAATATTGGAGAAGGGGATGCAGTGGGCAGGAGGAATTCCCGTAGAAGCTTGGTGTTCCAGAGGCTGAGCTCTGGTATTGGTGAGGTAGGGAAGGAGCTCAAATGAAGGGAGTTTCACCCCTGCTTTGTGCTTTGCTGAGGTTGGCACAATTCTTTCAGATATTCCCAGACTTATTTTACACTCAGATGTCGCTGAGGTGAGTGGGATTCACCCAGCAGGGCTCAGGACCTTGTTGGCTGTTCCCCATCTCAGGATCCTTCCTCTCCCTTCCTTTCTCACCATGCAAGTCACACTCAGTTTTCTGCTCCTGTCACTGATGCCAGCAATGAAATCAAAGAGACAAAGGCAGCAGCAAGGAGCCAGGAGGGATGGGACCCCAAGGAAGAATGGGCTCCTCATCATCAGCAGAGAGCTGCAGCACTCGGCACCTGCTGTCCCCTGGCACTGTCCCCACCAGAGCCCTGGCACTGCTGAAGAGGCAGCCACACCACGGGCCCTCAGGCAGTGCTGGGAACACACCGTGTTCATCCTTCATTCTCCAGAATTTGTCTCCATGGATTGCTGGCTGGCAGTTCCAAGCAGGAGGAGAAGCAGAAGAGAAACCCTTCTTCCAGGTTTTCATGTCCATCTGGAAGGAGATGATTGTGCCCCTCCTTGTTGTGGTCACATGGAAGGAGATGATTGTGCCCCTCCTTGTTGTGGTCACATGGAAGGGTGTTTATCCTCCACCCCTTCCTCCCCCTTCCGATCCTGGGGCACGGGGATGGAGCTGTTCCTCTGCCTGTGGATGGGGCAGGTGGGGATTTGTCCCATCCTGAATGGGGTCCCTGGCACACCAGTGTGGTGACCCCCACTGCAGGGAACCCTGTCTCTGCTGCCAGCTACAGCACCTCATGTGGACAGGTTTTATGGAGAGGAATTTCATCCAACTGGTTTTGAAAGATTTTCTTTTCTTTTGCTAATGGATGAATGTGATTCACCAGGATGAAACCTTCATGGAGGGACGCTGTGCCTCTGGTGTAATTTCCATCAGAGAGACCTTTCCCATCAAAGCTGGAAGCAAGAGAGGGATAATGCAATGTGGAAGAAGCTCCCTGATGGGCTGGTTCAGCAGAAGTCCTGGCCATGGATTAGGAAAATATCCTGGCCATGGATCGGGAAGGACTGAGCTGCTCTGACACCTGTGGCCCAGGCAGCTCGAGTACAAGCTGTGTGCTCCTGAGGATCCCTCCCTGTTCCTGTCCAGAGCCCCTCCAAGCCTTTGGAATATGAAGACTCTGAGTGTGGGCAGTGACAGAGCCCCTTGGGGCTGCAGCTCGTGTCTGCAGCTGCAGAGTCAGCGCTGCTGGAACACCCAGCAGGGGACTGGGAGAGACCAGGAGCAGGACAGGGGCAGCCAGAGGGATCAGGGACAGGCA
The DNA here is from genome assembly GCA_009764595.1 of Geothlypis trichas. Lineage (NCBI taxonomy): Eukaryota > Metazoa > Chordata > Aves > Passeriformes > Parulidae > Geothlypis > Geothlypis trichas. The sequence continues at coordinate 652,154 of CM019918.1, forward strand.
ACTGGGGCACAGCCTCTGTGCACTGCCCACAGCAGGCTCTGTCCCCACGAGTGTTCCAGGCGCGTTGCTCCATGCAGAATGACAGAATCACGGAATATGCTGAGCTGGATAGGACCAGGATCATGGAGTCCCCCCCAGTCCTGCCCAGACCCCCAACAACCCCACCCTGTCCATCCCTGGCAGTGCTGCCCAAAGGCTCCTGCAGCTCTGGCAGCCTCGGGGCCGTGCCCATTCCCTGGGCAGCCTGGGCAGTGCCAGCACCTCTGGGGGAAGAACCTTGGCCTGAGCTCAGCCTGAGCTGCCCTGGCCCAGCTCCAGCCATGCCCTGGGTGCTGTCCTGCTCCCCTCAGTGCCTGCTCTGGGGGTGTCTCTTACCTTCAGACTTAAGCAATCCACAGCTGCCTCAAATGTGTTTGTTTCCCACTTCCCTCTCTTCCCCTGGATATGGGAGAAACTGCCTTTGCCTCTCCTGCCCTTCCCCTGGGACAGGGAGCTCCCATTTCTGAGCTGTTCCCCCCAACAACACCACTGGGGCTCAGCTCAACTTCCTGAGCTGAAATCAGCTCCTCAGCAAAGCTCACCTGAGTCCTGCTTAGCTGCAAAAGGGTCTGGAGACCCTTTTCCCAGACTTTTCTCATTTGAGGCTGGAGTCTCCCCACTCCTCCTTGGTGTTGAGGAAAGTAAAAATCCCAGATCCCACAAGAATGAGGGGAGCTCTGAGAGCTGTGTCAGGGAGCTCCTGTCCTCACCTGTCCATGGGGACACCTGGGCTGCAGGCAGGTGGCATCTCTGCTCCATCCTTCCCCAAAAGAAGGTCCTGGGGCAAATTCCCAGCCGGCTGTGGCTCCACAGGGATGAGATCTCTGCTCCTAAAGATATTTCCCATAACCCTGTTAGCAAGCTGTGTTTCCATGTCTCTGCTCTGACACGGAGCAGATTATTCGAGCTGCTGAGTTTTGCTCCAAACAAACATGATGCATAGAAATAATAAAGGCTGGAAGGGCTTTTAATTCCAAGCTGTGTTTCTGGATTAGTTCCCCATCATTAGGCAGTCAGGGAGTAGAGTTTTTGCTGTTCTGCCTCCTTCTCAAAATCAGGAAGGGGTAAAAAATCCCAGTATCATTGAGAGCTGGGGGTGGGCAGGAGAGCAGAGAGCAGGCAGGAAAGACAGGAGTTTTTTAGGGATGGTATCGGACCACAGTGCATCATTGCTGGTGGGAAGCTCTGGAGACAGCAGGAATTCTGCCTACAACCATAGTGAGGGCAGGGAATCTGTGAAAACCTTTCTTATAAATCCAAAGTCAAACATTTGAATCTGGCTCGGGCCAGAAACTCTAATTAGAGCCCCCTTGATTTGTGCCATAAGTAGGACACTGCAGGGGGAACTGCTGAGGCAGGTGAGACTTATTGGAATTGCATCCCAGGGTGTCTATAAATAGGGATAACAGAGGCTGGGCAAAAAGAGGCACAATGAGAATAACGGTGCACCCTGCCCACTCACTGAAGGATGAGGCACTTCAGATCTCACAGTGACCCACCTTCCGTGCCGGTGGAGAGGCTTGTTCTAGGTCAGCAGGTACCAAAACGGCCCAGCTGTCATCAAGCACAAAACCAGGGCCGTTTTTGGGATGAAATCATCGCCTTTGATAGCCTGCTGCACTCCACATGGCAGCGACACGGGCGCTGCTCGCATGACTCACGGGCTGGGCTCCTGCGCAGCCTCGCGCGGGTGGGCGGCTCCATCTGCCCGGATTTACTGGAGTCAGGGTCCTCCTGCAGGGGTTTACTGGTGTCAGGGTCCATCTGCCTGGATTTACGGGTGTCAGGGTCCTCCTGCAGGGGTTTACTGGTGTCAGGGTCCATCTGCCTGGATTTACGGGTGTCAGGGTCCTCCTGCAGGGGTTTACTGGAGTCAGGGTCCTCCTGCATGGATTTACTGGAGTCAGGGTCCATCTGCCCGGATTTACTGGAGTCAGGGTCCTCCTGCAGGGGTTTACTGGTGTCATGGTCCTCCTGCAGGGCCTTCCTGGAGTCAGGGTCCTCCTACAGGGATTTACTGGAGTCAGGGTCCATCTTCATGGATTTACTTGTGTCAGGGTCCATCTGCATAGATTTACTGGAGTCAGGGTCCTCCTGCAGGCCTCACTGGTGTCAGGGTTCTCCTGCAGGGCCTTACTGGTGTCACGTTCCACCCTGAGGGGTTTATTTGTGCCTGCTTCCACCCTCAGGGGTTGATGTGTGCCCGGTTCCACCCTCAGGGGTTGATGTGTACCAGGGCCCACCCTCAGGGGTTTATTTGTGCCCAGTTCCACCCTCAGGGGTTGATGTGTGCCAGGATCCACCCGCAGTGGCTGGTTCTGGGTCTGGCTGTGGGCAGTGCTTTGCTGACTGCTCAGCTCCTCTCTGCTGCTCTGACTGGGGCTGGGTTCCACCTGCATTTGTTGTTCTGTGGCTGGTCTGGAGTGTTATCCCTGGAATTTCAACGAGGGAGGGAACAACTGCAGAGCCTGGTGTGAGGAAGGAGGGCCAGACTTTTCCGTGGGAGTGGGGAGCTCACGGTTTTGAAGCAGTGAGGCTGCACCTGCTGGGGGTTAAACTGGAATTCCTGCAGCTCCCTGCTGAGCTGGGACATCCTGCTCTGCTTTTTGCTCCAGCCTCTCCAGTGCAGGTTAACCCAGCACCTCTGGAGAAGGAGCAGGAGTTCCCGGGCACGGGCAGCAGGAGCACAGCAGTGATACAGGGAACCTTTCCATGTGTCAGGAGCACCTTTCACCAGGTGCCCCGGCAGGCTGGGAACCCCCTGCTGCCCTGGGCAGGGCTGTGCTGGGCTCTCCTGTGCCCGTGGCTGCCAGGAGGGGCCCAGCACCTTCCTCCCACAGCACCCACCATGGGCAGTGCCCCCAGACCCTCTGAGCCCTGGGGCACAGCCAGGGAGATGCTGCAGCCCCCAGCAGTGTCACCTGAGCTCGGTGACACCACAGGCGCGTCCTGCAGTCCCTTCCCAGGGCCGGCTGGGTGTGTGGGCTGGCTCTGCAGACACATCCAAGCTGCAGGAGAAGGGCAGGACCCTGGGCTGCTCGCTGCTGTCACCAGAGCCCAGCCCTGGAGTGGCTGCCCGAGGACTCGCATTGAGCTGCACGCTGCTCTTTTCTCCCCGGTGTTTCCATTCAAACCACAACAACAATGGAATATTTATGAGCTGTTTGCAGAAATGTCAAGAAGAGCCAGCAGTTGTACGAACACCCTCTCGGAGCAGCGGGCTGGGAGAGTTACCCCGTGTGATTCTTGCTCTGAGTGCTGCGTGCAATGGCTACAAACCCCTGCGACATTCCCGTGTCCTCACAGCCAGACAGGCATCGATCACCATCGCTCCACCAGGAGCATCCCCACGCTCTCCCCGGCCAGCGCCGGGCCCTGGGGGCTCTGCCCGCCCAGGAGGTGCAGCAGGCTGGGCAGCAGCAGCTCCTCACCCCCGCCAGGCGCTCCCACCACTTCCAGGCTCACTTCAAGGCTCCGGGACTCAATGTTCCCGTTGGCTTTGGGCAGTAAAAGCTGGAATTCTAAAGAGGTTTCAGAGCCAGACTGTTACATTCTGTATTTCACTAAATGCCTTTTCTGTGCTCTTTTCCTGCCTTGCTGCCAGACTGACCTTGCTGGGATGTGGGGATGAAGGAGAAGCAACTTGAAGCCTGGAAATGCATTCCCACACACCCCATGATCTCTGTGAATTTGGGGTGGGAGTGGAAAAAACCCAGGATGTTTAACTTTTGTCTGTATGTTTTAATTTGTGTGTCACTTTTAGGAATTTTCCAACAGTTCCAGCTTACCAGAGGTGTTGAATCCCAGCTTTCTCCACACTCCATGAGGGTAAGTTCCAAATTGTTGGCTTGGTAGGACCTGAGAGGTGCTTTGACCACATTGCTCTTGGCCAACTCTTGTCAGCTGGAGGGGTCAGGAATATTTAGGTGATGTCAGAGGACCCTTCAGTTTTTGATTTGTTCTCTCCCTTGGAATATAATCTCTATTTCCAGCAGATCTGTGGGCTTTAGACAACCCATGAGATGATTTCCAGCCACTGATGGCTCTGGGAAGCAGAGCCATCCCAGAAGGAATGGAAGTTTTGTAGAATCACAGAACATCCTGAGTTGAAAGGCGCCCACAGGGATCATCAGTCCAACTCCTGGCCCTGCACAGACACCCAACAACCCCAGCCTGGGTCCGCCTTTCTGGGAAAATATATCTGGGAGAAAAGGTGTCCTGAGAGTTCAGGGAAGGAGCAAAGTGACCCTCAGCAGCCCTCTTTGCATTGTGCTGGTGGTGCAGCCTCCACCTTGCCAGGGCCCTGCTCTGGCTCTGGGTTCTCCTGGTCCTGGCCAGCCTGGTTTGGTGCCTCCACCCAAACCCTGGGCCCAGGAGCTCCAGTTTTGTCCAGCCTGGTGCCTCCAGGCCAAACTGGGGAGTGCTGCTCTGCACTGGCCATTGCCCTGTCCCTCCTGGCTTCTCCATGGACTGATTTCATGGCTTTCCCTTGGAGCTCTGTGGGCTCCTGGCTGGACCTGGCCACCCTCCCTTGGTTTGCTCCCTCACCCAGGGCCTGTGGGAAGAGCTGTGGCTGGAGGGGCCTTTTTCAGCCATGACATTCTAATCCTGGCCTTCCCTGAGGGAGCAGCTGCTCCTGCTGCTCCCTGACACACCCCAAACCTCACAGGCTCCAGCTCAGAATGGGTGAGCAGAACAAAAAGCCACCCAGGTGGACAAAAACTGGTCTGAAGCAGCCTTCGCTTTCTCCAGAGCTGCTAAATTCTGCTGCTTGCAAAACCTTTTGTGGTGCTGGAACAATGCATGTGTGTATAAGGAGAATCTAGGCAAGATTTGTACTTTCCAGTTATTTTTGGTTTGCTTGGAAAAAAAATGAGGAGGAGAGTGGGCTCCAAACCACGTTCCAAAGGCTGGAAAGGAAGCATCTGGTGTGCCCAGGGGTTGTCATAGTGAAGATGAGTGACACATAATAATGATGAATCCAGAAACTTTCACCTTGATTTCCCTGCCTGGTGGAGCTTTGAAGTGAGCCTCTAATATTATGTTAGCAGTTTATTGTGTGTGCTTCATTAAAAATACATCACAGGCCTCTCAGAGCTGGAAGGGACGCAAATTAGGTCAGCGAGTCCAGGCTCCTGCTGCTCTGCAGGGCTCTGATCCTGCTAATGACTCCAGCCCAGCCCTGGCAGGTGCTCGTGTGCTGCCAATTCCAGCTCTGGGCTGACAGGGAAAACACGATTTCACTCTTTAAAACATTCAGTTCTTGTTAAAAGGGGTTTGTTTCATGTTCCCTGCCCGGCCGGTGTTTGAGTGTGAGGGGACAGCTCTGCCCCAGCCCTGAATCCCCCCCTGAGCCTGGGCTGAGCCCCGGGGGGGGCAGCAGGGCAGGGGGGATTCTGCTCCTCTGCCCCACCAGCAGAGCTGCCCCAGCCCCGGGCACAGCACAGGAGGGACCTGGAGCTGCTGGAGAGAGCCCAGAGGAGGCACCAGAGATGCTGCAAGGGCTGGAGCCAGGCTGGGAGAGCTGGGGGTGCTCACCTGGACAGGAGAAGGCTCCAGGGAGAGCTGAGATGTCCTGCAGCTCCCTCTGTGCTCTCAGCCAGGCAGAAGAAAGCTCTGGATTCAGCCCTGGAGCAGGGCAGGTGTTGGGATGTGACATGGAGCTGCTCTCCTCTGGGACATCTCCTCCAGGCTGGAAGCACCTTGGTGGAGGAGTGAATCCAGGAATGTGGCTGTGGTTGTCCTTCCTCGTGGCTTGGCCCCAGCCCTGCTGTTCCCTTGGCCACTCCTATGGGATACAGTGCAGGTTTAGGTGCCTCAGCACCACCAAGGGAATGAGAATCCCTTTGTTCTGACTTCTGTGATACCAGAGATGAAGGGTTTGCCTCCAGCTCTTCATCACTCTGAGCTGGAGAATGTGAGGGACTGAGAAACCCCAGGGCTTGCTGCCACCCCAGTGTCCTTCTGGGCTGACTCTGGAGGGGTGAAACTCTTGGGTCAGTGGCACCACAGCATCCCCTGTTTGGTGTCTAGCCTGGGCTGCTGGTGCTGTGACTGAGCCCAGGGTTAGGTGGGATATTGGCAAGAAATCCCTGGCTGGCAGGGTGGGCAGGGCCTGGCACAGGGTGCCCCGAGCAGCTGTGGCTGCCCCTGGATCCCTGGTGGTGCCCAAGGCCAGGCTGGGCAGGGCTTAGAACAACCTGGGACAGTGAAGATGTCCCTGCCATGGCAGGGGTGGCACTGGATGGGCTTTAAGGTCCCTTCCCACCCAAACCAGGCTGGGATTCTGTGATGCTGTGATCCAACAACTCCATCAGCTCTCATGTGGGCATCCCAGGGAATCCAGGCACCAACGCCTGCACCTGGAGCTGTGGGTCCTCCTGATGTGGGTCTGGATCTCAGCAGCCTTGGAGCTGCATCTGGGATGTGACTCAGGGCAGAACAACCTGAGCCAGAGTTCTCTGCCCCTGGAACAAGGTGTGACATGGGTCAGTGTGGGGCTGGCACCTCTGGGGAGAAACAGAGCAGGTCTGCAGAAAGGCACCAGTGGGGTTTGCCCTGAGGGACCATCACAGCCCAGAGCTGCTGTGCTGTGCTCTGAGGGCCATGCCAGCAGTTTATTGTGTGTGCAGGGCCTGACCCTGTGGGGAGCTCAGAGCCCCGGGAGCCCAGGGACCCCTGACTGACCTGCCTGGCGAGCCCCAGCACCCCGAGGTGTCCAGCCTGGGCTCTGTGGCACAGGACACTCCTCCCAGCTGGAGGATGCTGCTGATTTCCATTCTGGCTCTCTGGGGGAAGGAGAGCACAGCCCTTTGTTAGCTGTAAAGAGTGTCTGTCTGTCTGTCTGTCTGTCTGTCTGTCTGTCTGTCTTGGGCTGGGGCCGCGGGCTCTGGGCTCTGCCAGAGCCGTGCTGAGCAGCCAGGCCTGACCTAGAAAAACCCCTTAATGTGGTGTTGGTTCTGCAAGGGACAAGGCTCTTATCTAATCACCAGCCCCATCCTTCAGCAGCAGAGCCACTGCAGCCCGGTTAACTCAATTAGGAAATCACCACGCCGAGCTATTTACAGGCCGGGTGTAATGGCTGTAGCGACAGGAGACAATGACAGGGAAACAAAGGGCACAGGGGGCTGTGATGGGATATCCGGCATCCCCTGCACCCCCAGGCCGTGGCCCAGCCCTGCTGCTCCATGGGGCTCTCTCCTTCCCACCGAGCCCCTCTCCCTGGGGCTCTTTCTTTGCCATCTCTCAGCCTCAGAGAAACTCTCACATTTCCAAAGCATTTCAGCTGGAGAGGGGGCGTGGTGGGGGGTTTTTTTAGTTTTGTTTTTGTTTTTTTTTTCTTTCCCCAAGAACCTTATTTTAAGGCTGTCCTCCCCCTCTCCCCTGCTCCAGGTCTGCTTTGCCTTGTGCTGCCCACTGGAGATGCCGGAGCTGCCCGCGGGGGGATGAAGCCCAGGTGCTGTGCTGGACATCCCTGGAGGTTCCCCGGGGAATGGGGTCAGCCCCTGGAAGGTTCGGGAAGCTGCTCCTTTAGGGCTCCCGGGGCCCTTCCTGCCCACCTGCGAGAGCAGCCAGAGCAGGGTGACCGGAGCCCTGGTGACAGGAGTGTCACAGAGACAGCAGGGCTGCTCCTCCTCACCCCGCTCCCCCAGCAAGGGCTCAGCCCTGTGCTGTCACTGCTCCTGGAGCAGCAGAGGGTCTGGGGCACTGAAATGCCCCAGGTGGCCTCAAAGGGTGAGAGCAGAAGTGGGATTTGGGCACAAACTGCTGTGTTTACAACCAGGGCTCACATAATCATCAGAATTTAAATCCTGAATTGTGCAACAACCAGCATCTTTCCCAAATATATAAATTCACTTATATATGGTTTGTCCTTTCGTTTCCTCTCATGTCTCACCACCACAGGAATATATCAGGTCTGAGTGGATTTTGGAGACATTTCCCCCCTCGGGATAGGCAGCTAGAGCTGGAAAGCCTGGCCTGGGGCAGAGGCAGGAATTCCAGGGCTGCCCCGGTGGGGTCAGACTCCTGGTGAACATTCCCTCAGATGAGGAACGAAATGATCTCATCCTTTCCCCCGTGGCCTCACCTCACTCAACCTCGAGAGCGCCGGGGGTGGAAGAGCAGCTCTGTTCTGCTTCCCACAGGCACCGTTTCATGTGTGGCCTCTTTCCCCCAGCCCTGCTCTGGATACAGCACTAAAAATGGGCTGCTGCTCACTGCCCAGCGCTTCCCAGCCAGCCAGGAAGGTGTGTCCACGGTGGGAAATAGGGAGGTTATTTTGTCAGCATTGTAGGCAGCGTTTTTTCCCTGGTGCTTGGAGAGCAGGGTTGGGGTTGGTGACCTCTCAGCTGCCCAAACTGCACCTGGGTTGTTGGGTTGTTAGAGCAGCAAAGTGCCAGGAAGCTGCTGCCAAACTCCTCCTTTTCAGCAAACAAAATATCTGTGATTGGACTGCTCTGAGGATGACACACAAGTTAAAAAAAAACCTAAACAAAAGCCACAAGAATAACAAAAACCCCCTCAAAATTGTGGCATTTCTATTATTTCCATCCCAAACACTCAGCTAACAGGCAGAATTTGTAAAATCATGGAATGGTTTGTGTTGGGAGGGGCCTTTAAAGGACATTTTCTCCCATCCCCTGCCATGGCAGGGACACCTCCCACTGTCCCAGGTGCTCCCAGCCCCAATGTCCAGCCTGGCCTTGGGCACCTCCAGGGATCCAGGGGCAGCCACAGCTGCTCTGGGCAAATTTCCTTTTGTCTCTGCTGAGAGTGTTTTGGGGTGCAGGTTCATGCCCTGAATTTGTACCCCACACCAACCCTCAGCATTTCCATGGCCACATCAGTGTCTTGAAGCTTTTCCAGCATTTTTTTGCTCCCAGTGCCACCTCCCAGGGCAGTTTGGAAGTCTCAGTGCTCCTGCCTCAGTCTCAGCAGGGAGCTGAGCCACCCAGCATCCCAGTAATCCTTGAGGCCAGAACAATTGGACCCAATGGAAATATCAGCACTTTTCCAAATTTAATTTTTTTGCCTCAGGAGGATTGGAAAGACAAAAACTGTGTGTTCAACAGAAAAAAAGAGCTGTGGGATTGATTCTATTTCAGGTTTGACATTGGAAGCAGAAGCTCAGTAACAGCGGCCTGCAGTCCCTGAGTGAGGTGGGGGAAGCCACCTCCTGTCCCCCAGGGCAGCCCTGGGAGCTCTGCTGAGGGTGAGGAGCACAGTTCTGGTCCCTGCTCTGCTTCTGCCCCTGTGAGAGTGATCCCAGCAGTGCCAGGATGCAGAGAGGACACTGGAGACCAGGGGAGGTCCCAGGGTGTCCCCTTTGCTCCATATCGTGGTGCATGTTGGGCTCCATGTGAAATCCCCCAACTCCCTTCTCCTCTGGGGTCATTTCCCAGCTGCAGCACCGTGCCAGGCTATTCCCATGGGCATGAAGGTGGGCAGTCCCACCTGCCCCTGTGCCCTTAGCAGCACCCTGGCATTCCCTCCCCTTTGGCCAGAGCCCACATGGAGCAAAGACAGCGTTTGTGCCTCCGTGTCCCCATGGTGCCACATCCCACACTGACTCCCTGGTCCTGGGGTGCACACTCACCCCCTGAGCAGCACCCTCAGCATTGCCACGGCCTCATGGTGCCCGTGGGTGTTGTAGAATCATGGAAACAATCACAGAGTCACCAAGTTTGGAAAAGACCTCCAAGGCCATCGAGTCCAACCTCTGACCATGCCCAGTAGTCCCCAGGTACCAGCTCTGCTCATTTTTGAACACTTCCAGGGATGGTGACTCCACCACTGCCCTGCCAGCCTGTGCCAATGCCTGACCACCCTTTCAGGGAAGAAATTTTCTAAATATCCAACCTGAACCTCCCCTGAAAGCTGGAAGCTTCTCAAACATTTTTGTGCCCAGAGTCACCACGCGTGGAAGCTTGGAAGGCTCAGTGCTCCCACATCAGTCTCAGGGAACTGAGTCACACAAAGACTAAAATGTCTCCAAAACATCTCAGTTCCTTTCAGGAGCTTCTTTTTTTCAGCTTCAAGAAATGTTTTGCATGTTGAGAACAGCCTGGGTGCCTCCTGCCTGAAATTAGTGGGCTTTGGTCAAGATGGAGCTGTGGGAAAAAATCCCCCCCCAAAAATGGGCTTTTGCCCAAAATGCCTGTGGACATCTGTGAATCTGGTAAGAATCTGGATTCCTTTTCCTCAAGTTTTTGCAGGAAACATTTGCAACAGGAACATGCTAATGGATTTCTCTGAAGGGCACGGAGTGAAAGGACACAGGGAGTGGATTTCAGCTGGAGGAGAGGAGATTTAAATTGGATATTGGGGAGGAATTGTTCCCTGGCAGGGTGGGCAGGCCCTGGCACAGGGTGCCCAGAGCAGCTGAGGCTGCCCCTGGATCCCTGGCAGGGATGGGCATTGGGGCTGGGAGCAGCCAGGGACAGTGGGAGGTGTCCCTGCCATGGCAGGGGTGGCACTGGGTGGGCTTTAAGGCCTTTTCCAACCCAAACCGTGCCATGATTCCATGAATCCACAGCACTGTAACTGTCACTGAAAAAAACCAAAAGACAACAGCTTTAAAAAATGAAAATTTTAGTGGAAAACTGCAATCCCTGGGTGATTTCCTTTCCCAACACTAAGGGGAAATGTTGAAAAAAGTGGAGTTTTGCTGCGAAGGAGTGGGAGCTGTTGCTGTTCCTCAGGCAGCTGGAGCATGAGCTCATAGAGGCAAAATAGAAGTGGAGCCTGTGCTCTGGGGGCGAAGGCGTCTGGGGAACAGGAGCAGATTGTTGCACCAGGGAAAGGCATTAGGATTCAACAAGTGCAAACTGACAGTCACGAGGAAGGAGCAGGGAGGGAGAAGATCAGGTTAATTAGCAGCCCGGAGGAATTGGAGGCCACGAGCTCAGCAGAACTTTGTGGAGGAATTAATTAAGGGTTTGTTTGGAGCTGAGCTTGACGATAAAGAAAAAACCTAAAAATCCCCTGTTGTATCCTGACACTGGAGCTGGTCCTGGAGCGCTGCCAGGCACTGGCACAGCCCTGCTCACACCTCCAGGAGCCGGGGGACAGCAGGGAGAGTTAATTGCAGAGAGGCAGACGGGGCTGTCAGAGCTGCCTCATCCCTGCTCCCTGCTGGGTGGGCAGGATGGGGACAGGGAGGATGGCAGGATGGGGAGGGATCCAGGAGGCTGGCATGTGCCAGGCACCACAGCGGGGACAGGGACAGCCCCACCCTGGGGACAGGGCAGGAGCACAGTCCCTGCAGGCTCCACTCCCTGCTCCCCGTGGATAACCCACTCACCGTGCTGGAGAAAGCACAGGGCCAGGGCAAGGACTTGCAGAAAGGCTGTGCTGCTGCTGGGACACCACGAGAATTGCCTCAGGAGGGGCAGTGGGAATGCAGCTCCAGCCCTCGGGGCAGAGGGAATTCCTGGCTGGACTTGGATCAGAGAATTCCCAAATAGTTTGGGTCTCAAGGGGTCATAAATCTCATCCAGTCCCAACCCTGTCTCAGGGCAGGGACACCTTCCACTATCCCAGGTTACTCCAAGCCTGGCCTAGGACACTTCCAGAGCCTCAAGTTTTGCTTCTGAGCTGCTGTGAGGTTCAAGGACCTTTGTGTGTGGCGTGACTAAAGCAGGACACAGTGACACAATACTGGACTCCAGGCCACTGAAGTCTCTCTCAGCTTGGAGCTGACAGATATAACCATGAAAGGGACCTGACATCATCCTCTGTTTTTAAACACTAATATTTGGGCATTACCTAATCCATGTGAAATGGGTTGGGAAGTGACAACAAACTCCTGAACACAAGTAATCAACACAGAACTGTCACTGAATGGGGACATTTCTGCTGGGATTGCAAGGAAACACTGAAGCCTTTGTACTTTTCAACTTTTCTATCAATTATCTAAAAATAAATGCGAATTTGCAGATAAGATCGGGCCTGGCAGGATGGATGTGCAGATAAAAGCAGGCAGCTCTGCAGCCTGAGATAATTCCCAGGAACAGAACGGGGCTACTCCATTAAAATGTGTTTTCTCACCAGCAGATGAGTGTTGGCTGGTTTGGGGCAGGGCACCTGGAGCTGCTGCAGGCTCCAGCTCTGGCAGGGAGCAGGGGAGGGGACAGTGCTGGATGTCACTGCCAGGCCAGCACCTTGGGGTGGGATTTCACAGCATCCAGCACAGGGGAACAAAGGTGATTGGGCTTTGTATGAGGTAGAAAGCTGCTTTTCCTTTGACACTCTGCTTAGTGAGTTCCAGGAATGCTGATGCAGTGGGGTTAACTGGTGTTACTGGTGTTACTGGTGTTACTGGTGTTACTGGTGGGCAGTGTGCTGTCAGCTCACAGCCAAACTGGGGCTCTGCTTTGGACAGCTCCCCGTGCCCTCAGGCAGGGATCACAGGGAGATGCCACCCCCAGATTCCTGCAGGATATCCTGGAGGGGTGCTGGGCTGTGCCAGGGAATGCCCAGGGTGCCCCACAGGGATCACTGGAGATGTTTCCACCAGGCCTGGATGCAGCAGGATGGCTCTCCCAGAGCCCAGGCAGGTGTGACACAGAGCCCTCGGTGGGACCCAGCTCTGGGCTCCCTCTGGGCCAACAGAGGAAGAGTCAAACACAACTTTTCAGCTTCTTTTCCCAAGGGATGCGTGCCAGGTTGGACCCCAGTGGACGCCGGTGTGGGATCCCTGAGCAGCAGCAGGAGTTGGGAATGCTCCAGCCTGGTGGTGTGGATGCAGATGACCCTAAAAATGTCCCTCAGTGCATCACAGAATCATGGAAAGGCTTTGGGTCCAAGGGACCTGAACAAGGCTTTGGGATGATCTATTTTGTCTCAGCTCTGCTGCATTTAAATCATTTCAATTTTACACCTGAGTAGGAACAGCCCTGGCTGAAGCTGTGTCCCAGGGGCTCCTGCAATTCTGTATTTCAAACCTGTTCCTGCTCTGTGGCGGGTTACAAATGTCCTGTGAGGGCACTGATGTGACATCAGGCACAGCTTGTCCAGCTTTGAGGCCAGAGCTGGACTTTCCTTCTGCCTGCTCAGCCCGGGGATGGAAGGAAACTGCCATTTCCATGGATGCAGGGCTCCAGCACAGGCAGGTGCCTGGAAAATAAACAGCAAAGTGTCCCTGGAAGAGGAATTTTAGTAGGAATATCACGTTTTGGAGGATCTGTCCGTGCAGCCTTAGGGGTTACGGAGGAGGGGCAGGGTCTGGCTGCAGCCACTGCCCCGGGAGCTGCTCCTTCAAACCAGGCCGGGAATCCTTCCCCAGCCTGCCCAGAGAAATAAATAAAGGGACTGAGGCCAGAGCAGAGGAAGGTGGGGGTGCTCTGGGATGCTGGGCTGGTTTCAGCTCTGCAAGGAGGATTTTCTCACTCATCTGTGGAGAGCTAATGATACATGTAAAGAGGGGGCTGGAATGTTACAGGGATCCTGAGATCAGAGGAAGATAAGCAGATGTAAACATCTCCAATTCCTACAATGGGGGGATTCTTTTTCTGGAGGTGCTCAAGAGAAAAGAAGAATTTTACCAGCAGCCCTAGAGCTGATTTGGGGTGACACAGCAGCCCTGAGCCTCCTGAGAGAGGGGGATTTATTTAGAAGACAACCACAGGCAAATATGTTCTTTTTTCTTCCCTTGCTTTTTGATGAGGAATATTGCTGGAATCAGCTCAGGGGAGAGAGGCTTTGATCATCCTTTCGGAGAGTGAAAAAGCTGCTTTGAATTCTGCTGCAAAGCAGGTCCCAGGAGGGGCTGTGGGAGGGATGCTCACCCTGGGGCACAGCCCTGGGCTGGTGTGGGGCTGTCTGAGGAGAGGGAGCAGCCCCTGTCCCCATCCTGCCCCTCAGACAGACCTGCAGGGGCAGAGGAGCCTTGAGAGCACAGAAATATGGAATTGTTTGGAATGGGAGGGACCTGAAAGCCCGTCCTGTTCCACCCCTGCCATGGCAGGGACACCTCCCACTGTCCCAGGCTGCTCCCAGCCCCAATGTCCAGCCTGGCCTTGGGCACTGCCAGGGATCCAGGGGCAGCCACAGCTGCTCTGGGCACCCTGTGCCAGGGCCTGCCCACCCTCACAGGGAACAATTCCTCATTCCCAATATCCCATCCATCCCTGCCCTCTGGCATTGGGAGCCATTCCCTGTGTCCTGTCCCTCCATCCCTTGTCCCCAGTCCCTCTCCAGCTCTCCTGGAGCCCCTTCAGGCCCTGCAAGGGGCTCTGAGCTCTCCCTGGAGCCTTCTCCTGTCCAGGTGAGCACCCCCAGCTCTCCCAGCCTGGCTCACCCCAAAGGGCTGCAAACGAGCTCAAGGTGCCACACAAACCTGAGCTGCTCCCTGAGAGGAGCCCAGAGCACTGGGGACCTCCAGAAGACAGTACAGACCAACCACCTTAGGCTCTAATTAAAGATAAAACCATCCAGAATCCAATCCTGGTGTGGTGGAACCCAAGGTCCAAGTGGCCAAGGCTTCCTTGGTGGCAAAAGCAGCGCCAGGATGAGCTCCTCAAAATGGGAGGGAAGGGAAAAAAGGGGTCAGGAACAGATCCCTGGCAGGAGCTGTTAAATCCATCTCTGCTTTGCATGGAAAAGTTGTGGCATCAGGACACGTCCCAGAAGAACTTTGGTTTGGAGTGGGTCATAAACGCCCTTCCCCCAAATGCCCTTGGGATTTTTAGAGTGTCTGAGGACAGAGAGGAACCAGATCCAGGGCTGTGGGAATGTAAAAACTCAATGTTTGTGGATTTGCTTGCTTTGTCCTGCTCTCAGAAACAAGTGTTTGTTTAGATGGTGCTAATCGGAGCAGCATGAAAAATTCCCAAAATAAATGTCTTTCTTAATTGAAGAGCCAGTGTTTCTCTGAAGGAAATTGCTTTGAGGGACTGACACTAATTTTCAATTTTTTTTTTCATTCTCTGTTTCTATTTTAAGTAAACAAAAAGAAAACTTCACAAGACTTAAACTGGACTTTGTTGACTGGGTTTTTTTCTTCTCTTTGGCCACTGAAAACCCCATGAGAATGGTGATAACTCAGCTTCTCTCATGTGGATATTGGCTCTCACCTGATAAAATCAGCTTTGTTCCAAAGGTACCTTTATGAAATCATGAATATTTAAAACCAAAACTTCACTTGTTAAACACGAGGAGCTCTCCTCTGCTTGCCCATGGTTTTGAAGTGGACAAAGTTCAAATGACAGGGAAACTCCACATGGGAAAATGAAACCCACCTGTGAAAGGAATTGTAAAGAGATTTCTTTGCTTCCTGAAAATGCTGTAATTGAAAAAAAAAAATCAGAGTCCACCTCGGTTCTCTTATCAGTTTTAGTGTTATTATTTCTCTGTGCCATTTTCCAAGATTTTTCTCCGACTGCTGGTGGAGACAAACCAAGGAAAATTTATTCCAAACACCTGCACAATGTAGCAGACTGATCCTGATAGTCATCCCAGATAATTGCTATGGAATGCTTTCTTTGGGGAAAAGCCTGCTCTGGCACCATAGCTGTGGGCATTAAATGACATTTATCTCTCCCCATGGGATTAAACCATGGGAAGGGTGGTCTGGGATAACCCCAGGAGCACAGCTGGGCAATCCCATGGTCTGGGATAACCCCAGGAGCAGAGCTGGGCAATCCCATGGCTCAGCCTGGAGCAAAGGAGGCTCAGGGGGCCCTTGTGGCTCTGCACAGCTCCTGCCAGGAGGGGACAGCCGGGGGGGTCGGGCTGTGCTCCAGGGAACAGGGACAGGAGCAGAGGGAACGGCCTCAAGCTGGATTTTGGGAACATTCCTTCCCTGAGTGAGTGGTTAAACCTTGGTAGGGGCTGCCCAGGGGGGTGGTGGAGTCCCCATCCCCAGAGGTGTCCAAGGAAGGAGCAGATGTGGCACCTGGGGACAGGGCTCAGTGGTTAAAGGTTGGGCTTGGTGACCTTGGAGATCCTTCCCAGCCTCAATGACTCCATGACCCTGTGATTCCATTCCTTGTGGGGTCAGAACCAGCTGGGCTGTGCCACCAAGCTCTTCCTCACCTTCCCACCGCAGCCTTTGCTGGAGCTGATCTGGAGCTGCTGCTCGGAGGTGCAGGAGGAGAAGCCAAGGACACACCAGGAGCCCAAACTGCAGCCCCGGGGATGTTCTGGGTGCAGCCCAGGGATGTTCTGGGGCAGTCCCAGGGATGCTCTGGGTGCAGCCCAGGGATGTTCTGGGGCAGTCCCAGGGATGCTCTGGGGCAGTCCCAGGGATGCTCTGGGTGCAGTCCCAGGGATGTTCTGGGGCAGTCCCAGGGATGTTCTGGGGCAGTCCCAGGGATGTTCTGGGGCAGTCCCAGGGATGTTCTGGGGCAGTCCCAGGGATGTTCTGGGGCAGTCCCAGGGATGCTCTGGGTGCAGCCCTGCTGAGAGACCCAAACCCAGCCCTTGCACCGGGATCCTCCTGGGCCTGGCTGTTCCACCGGGAGCTGCTGTGTGCCTCAGCTCTGTCCCCAGCTCTGTCCCCAGCTCTGTCCCCGGCTCTGTCCATATCTCTGTCCCCAGCTCTGTCCCCGGCTCTGTCCGTGTTTCTGTCCCCGGCTCTGTCCGTGTCTCTGTCCCCGGCTCTGTCCGTGTCTCTGTCCCCGGCTCTGTCCCCAGCTCTGTCCGTGTCTCTGTCCGTGTCTCTGTCCCCGGCTCTGTCCGTGTCTCTGTCCCCGGCTCTGTCCGTGTCTCTGTCCCCAGCTCTGTCCCCGGCTCTGTCCCCAGCTCTGTCCCCGGCTCTGTCCGTGTCTCTGTCCCCAGCTCTGTCCCCAGCTCTGTCCCCAGCTCTGTCCGTGTCTCTGTCCCCGGCTCTGTCCCCGGCTCTGTCCCCAGCTCTGTCCGTGTCTCTGTCCCCAGCTCTGTCCGTGTCTCTGTCCGTGTCTCTGTCCGTAGCTCTGTCCCCGGCTCTGTCCCCAGCTCTGTCCGTGTCTCTGTCCCCAGCTCTGTCCGTGTCTCTGTCCCCGGCTCTGTCCCCGGCTCTGTCCGTAGCTCTGTCCCCGGCTCTGTCCGTGTCTCTGTCCGTGTCTCTGTCCCCAGCTCTGTCCCCAGCTCTGTCCGTATCTCTGTCCCCGGCTCTGTCCGTAGCTCTGTCCCCACCTCCCGCCCTTGCCCTTTGCCGTGCCTTTGTTCTCCTTTCATCTCGCCTTTATCACGGCAGCCAGGCAGCGCTGCCAGCCCCGCAATTAACAGTGGCAATTAAGAGCTGCCGAGGTAGGTGTTTCCCCTCCGAAGGGACCTGATGTTTTCCGTGCTGAGCAGGAGAGATTCCCACTGAGGGAGCTCATTTGTGCTGATTAGGAAGTGTTGTCCTTGCTGCAATCTGAGCTCAGGAGAAAAAGTTGCAAAGTATCAAATTGGTTTTGTTTTTTGGTTTTTTTGTTTTTTTTTTTTTTTTTTTTTTTTTTTTTTTTTTTAATCTACTGCCAGTCCCAAATCCCTGCCAAAATATGAAAGCACAGAAATTTCAGGTGATTGCTGCCCAGCCTGTGCTTTTTGGAGCTCAGGAAATGAGGTGAGCAATGAGGAAAAGCAGCAGTTACCCAGGCGAGGTCTCTTCCCACATCCACTGGAAGGGAATGCTTGTTATGGAAAGGGAGGATGCAGCCACTGCTGAGTAAATGCTGCCTCAAAAGGTGTCTGTTGAGCCTCTCAAAGCCTTTAGTGAATGATCAAATGGAAAAAGCTGGGAAATAATGGGAAAAGATAATCTGGGCCCAAATGGAAAAAGCCATCTGCAAAAATCTAATCAAGCCAGCGGTGACACTGAGCCTTTGCAGGGACTTTTAGCTCAGAATTCAAACACTCCTGGTGTCCACTAATGACGTTTTATGTCCTGTGCACTGAGTGCCAGTGTGGAATTAACCGGGAAAATATGGATTTTTATAAATAAGGCTGGCTTTCAGTACCTGCAAAATAAGTTTAGGTCTCGCCCTGCTTGTTCTCAAAGTGATCTAATGTCGAGAGGGAAACAAGAACAGCCTCCACCACTGTCTGGGAGCTGATGAGAAATGATTAATCCAGTCCTGGCTGGAATAGCTTCTTAGGCATCCCCAGGACAGCTGGATGGATGGGGCACTCCACAGAGACAGAGCCCTGTGCAAATAAAACAATGAGGAAATAAGGGAATGTTATTGATGGAGATTATTTCTCCCCTTACTCGATCATAACAGTTTTATATCTGTGTAAAAATGAATTCTGCTCGGTAATGTGGTCTCTGGGAGTTGTATTTATCCTGTTTATTGCTATCAGGAACTTATTCCTTTGCATAAATTATTCATGGGAATTAGACGTGCTTGTGAGGCCTCATTTGTGTGGGGAGGGATGGGGAGCAGGGAGGCAGCAGGAAACTTCCTGGGCTGGGTTCTTTGGAGGAACAGCACAAGGAAACCACGGGCAGTGAGGGAAGTGTGAGAAACAGCTCCTCACTTTTCATAGTTTAGGAAGGTTTATTAAACCTTATCAAAAATACAACAGAAGACTGAATAAAGAAAAAAGGTCACAGCACTGGGAGCAAAAGATTTTCCCTGCCATGTGCTCAGCCCCCTCACAATGGAGGTTTTTTCCTTTTTAACCCTTTAATCCCTCCCAAAGTTCTGTCCATCAACCCCTTCTTTGCTGCCCAGTGGTGGAGATCATTCCTCAAACCCTGGCTGGAGCTCAGGTGTTCCACAGTGACAAACCAGCCCTGCCAGGTGTCCCTTGATAACCACACAAGGGGTACAACAGAACTATAAATCTATAAACTTTTCTTAACCTATATACATGAGATTTGTCTGTTAATTGTGAGAGTCAATCATCACATTAGTCAGGTATCTATCACAGAAATCCAAGAGCAGACTGAATAGAGAAATTATTACAGAGTGGGGAGCAGAGAATCTTTCCCATGCTGTGCTCACCCTCACAATGGAGGTTTCACCTTTTAACCCTTTAACTCCCCCAAAGTTCTGTCCATCAACTCCTTCCCTGTCCTGTGGTGGAGTCACTGCCTTAAATCCTGATTTAACCCTTTAACCTCTCCCAAAGTTCTGTCCATCAACCCCTTCTTTGCTGTACAGTGGTGGAGATCATTCCTCAAATCCTGGCTGGAGCTCAGGTGTTCCACAGTGACAAACCAGCCCTGCCAGGTGTCCCTTGATAACCACGTGAGGGGTACAACAGAACTATAAATCTATAAAACCTTTCTTAACCTATAAACATGAGATTTGTTCATTAATTGTGAGAGTCAATCATCACATTACTCATCTATCACAGAAGGCTGGTGGGAATGGATCCCACCACCATGTTCTTCTGGGCACAGGAGCCCTGGGGCTGCTGGGGTGTCTGTGCCACTCTCCAGAGCTCTGGGGGCACAGAGAGGCCCTCAGAGCAGCAGAGAGCAGGAGAGGAGGGGCTGCCCCCTTTAAAGTGGCACAGAGTTCATCCCCTGCCTCCAAAGGTGCAGAATTCCCTGTGGACACAGCATTTGGGGGATTTCAGGTCCTGCTGGAGCAGCTGCTCTCCCTCAGCCATAAAAAGGGGCTGGAAGGCTGTTGGGGGAGATAAAACAGAAAAGCCTCATAAATATGATTGTCTGGCAAAAGATTTTGAGAATATAGAAACTATAAGTGAGAAGGAAATGAAAGCAAGCTTTGAGATCCCTCAGTTACTGAACAACTGGAAAACAATGGCATGGCCAGCTGAAGGTGATCCCCTTTGGATGGAACAACATCCTCTGCTTGCAGGCAGCTCCAAGGGTCAGAGCAGACCCTACAGCTTGGCAGAAGGGCCCAAAGAGGAGTTTTTAGGGTTTAAAATGTAACACAGTATGGTAATGTAATGATTCTTATAGGCTGTATGGAAATGCTGTAGGATTTGTATCTTGTACTAGATTGGTTAGTGAGAATCAGAATATTCAACACAGAAGAAGATTTATTGCATTGGAACAGGAACCTCTCTCTCTCACCCTTTTACTCTCTCACCCTCTCACCCTCTCTCCCCCTCTCTTCTCTCAGCCCTGCTCCAGCTGTGTTTGGCAGCTCCCAGCAGGGCCCTGCCCCCAGGCCCTTTGCAATGAGCCCCAAGTTCCTGACCTGGTGCAGAGATCTCTGCTCTCCATCCATCCCCACTGTCCTACCCCTGCTCCTACAGAAGGCCATCAGTGAGAGAGGGAGATGGGGGAAGATCAGCACTGGTGTCCCCTGTGGGGAGCAGTGTGTGACAGGGCACCAGCTCTGCCACCACAGGTGCCAGGCAGGAGCAGCCTTGGGATGAGGGACTGAGAGCAGAGACAGATTTGTCTTTCCAAACAAACTCTGGGTCTGCTGGGAAATAAAACTGGCACTGAGAGATAAACAATGGGAAGGATTCCACTGATTGATGAATGGAAAAATATATTTGCCTTTACAAATGAACTGTAGGTTTGCTGATCAATGAAATTGGATATTGAAAGATGAAGGAAACAACTGGGGAAGGCTCTAAATCCCATAAGAATTAAAAATTAAAAAGGAGAGTTATACATTAGAAGGGGTCTTAGGTATCAGGTGTTTTGGGAAGTCTGTACCTCTCAAGTACCTCAGAAATGGGGAAAGAGAGAGGGAAATGGGGATAAAAAGGAGGCTGTGTCCTCCAAAAACTTGAGAGATCCCAGAGGAACGCCCCGTGGCCTCTCCCTTTATTCTAATCTAGTTCCAGGAGACTCCTCTGTCTCATTTTTGGACATAAACCTCTGGTGTTTGTGGGTTAATTTTCCTGACATGGACAAACCCCTGGGATTGTGCCTTCAGCCCAGCACAGGGCAGGGGCTGCTCCTGCCCTGCCCACGGGGGCTCCTGCCAACCAATTCTCTTCTACTTAAAGTGCATTATTATGCTTAAAAGCAATTTTCTTCCCTAATGTGATGGGATTATGATTTCAGTATTGTCCCAGTGTGGTTTTGGTGTCAGGAGCTGGGTTTGCAGGGCTGCTGCAGCTGGAGGGGATGGAGCTGCACCTCTGCCCACAGATCTCTCCTCCCCTTGGTTTTCCTGCACAATCCCCTCCCAGGTCGCTGCTGTTTGTGTTCTCCTTCCCAGTGGTGATTCAGGAGGCCTGGCTGGTTCTGGGCAGGGTTCCTGGTGCTGCTGGGGTGTTTCTGTGCCCGCCTGAGCCCTGTGTGTGTCCAGCACTGCTGGGCCTGCAGGAATCCATCCCCAGGGGTGATGATCTCAGCAAAGCTGCTCAGCCTGTCTTGATATCCCACCTGGAGCAAAGCTGGGCATTCCTCTGGATTTCTGCAGCTGCTGGGTGGATTTTCTGTGCAGCATTCTCAGGGCTGTGGTGCACACAGAGCAACAGAGCTGAGGATCCCAGGGCTTTGTCCTTGGAAATGAGCAGCTCCCTGTGAGCCCCTGAGGCACCAGGCTGCAGCTCCAGGGCCTGGTGTCCCTTCTGAGCTGTCAGGGGCTCATTCCTCCCCCAGGAGCCTGGGAAGCTGTGAGGGAAGTGGCCAAGTGCTCTGGGACTTGCTCTTTTCCAATTGGCAAGGGGGGAATGGAATATCCTGGCAAAAGCCATGATGGAAAACACAGAGCAGGGAGGAGAAAGGTGTGATATGAGTAAGTGGCAGCTTCCTCTCAATGCACACAAGAATCACTCAAAAAATCCTTCTCTCCCTGGGGAAGAGGGTGAGGAGTCCCTTCTTTCCCCATGGTGTCATTCCACATGGGAAGCAAATCCCCCCAGAGCTGCCCAGCCCCAGCTGGGAGCTGCCCCCACCCAAAGCTGCCCTGGGGTTGTTTCCAGCCCCAAACCTCTCAACTCCTTCCCAGCTGAGCTGGAGGAAGCTACAGGAATAACACTGAGAAATGCAGGTCAGCTGGGGAGGGTCAATTCCTTATGGAGCAGCTGAGGGGTGATTGCACAGGGGCTGCAGCTCCAATCTCTGCCCTGGGACAGGGACAGGAAAGGCTGGAGATCAGGGCAAGGCTCTTCCCCCAGAGGTGCTGGCACTGCCCAGGCTGCCCAGGGAATGGGCACGGCCCCGAGGCTGCCAGAGCTGCAGGAGCCTTTGGGCAGCACTGCCAGGGATGGACAGGGTGGGGTTGTTGGGGGTCTGGGCAGGGACAGGGCTGGGCTGGATGGTCCTGGGGGTCCCAGCTCAGGACATTCTGTGATTCTGTGATCAATGTGCATCCCAACCCAGCAGACACAAGAGCCTCAATCAAGGCACAGACAGCACAAATCAGATTGGTGATATGAGAAATGATAAAGCCATGACCCCACCAATGGCTGGGAGATGAGCAGAGATAACAACTTAATGGGAGCTCACTCTGAGATAAGGAAATGGGGATGGTGAACAGGAGCCAGGAATTTATTCATAGGGAAATGCCAAGTGGAGAGAAAGAGGTGCTGTGATTTCTGCATGCAACAATGGGGACAGATAATCTGTGCCCCCAGAGTTGATATCCACATTGTTCAAACACGTTGTCATGCTGCAAAAGGGAGACAAAACCTCACAAGGATGAGTCAAGGCTTGGAAAACCGAGTGTGCCAAACAGAAGCAGCTCCATCCTTCAGTTTATTAAAGTGAAGTTTGTGAATAATAGTACAGCACAAAAATCCCCCCAGAGGGTGCAGATTCCTGATAGCAAAACAATGTCTAATTTTGCAGATAAGCACAGATCAAGATCCAGGGGTAGGAAATTGCAGGCATGGGAGGCTGAGGCTGGGAATGACGCAGGGACTCCGTTCCTGATAACAGGAGCTCTTTAAAAAGCTCAGGAGCTGTTGTTAGAACCTCTGAAAAGCAGACACACTCTGCACCACGGGGCCCAGGTTGGAAGGGCAGGATCTTGCAGAGAAATCCAAAGCCCTGGGGCTACAAAGAGCCCAAAGTGAGAGATTTTTTAGGCAGCAACCTGAGATGGCATTTTAGGAAATTTTGGATATTTCTGAATTACAGCCCGAGGCAGGGCCACCCACGTGTTCCTGGGTGTTGCTTTGGTGGACCCCAACCCTTCAGTTTTCTCATGGAAGGAGGGAATTCTGCCATAAATTCCCACTTCAGACCCCAACCCTTCAGTTTTCTCAAGGAAGGAAGGAATTCTGCCATAAATTCCCATTTCAGACCCCAACCCTTCAGTTTTCTCATGGAAGGAGGGAATTCTCCCATAAATTCCCACTTCAGACCCCAACCCTTCAGTTTTCTCAAGGAAGGAGGGAATTCTGCCATAAATTCCCACTTCAGACCCCAACTCTTCAGTTTTCTCAAGGAAGGAAGGAATTCTGCCATAAATTCCCATTTCAGACCCCAACCATTCAGTTTTCCCATGGAAGGAGGGAATTCTGCCATAAATTCCCATTTCAGACCCCAACCCTTCAGTTTTTCTCAGGGAAGGAAGGAATTCTGCCATGAATTCCCACCTCAGGCAGAAGGAGCAAGGTCCTGCTGTGTGGGATGCCAGGCTGCTTCCCCAGCTCTGAACCCCAAATATTCTCTGCTCGCTGGGGGCATCCTGCTGCCAGCATTCCACAAACCAGGAGCAATTAGCTCCTGATCATGGATATAAAAATGAGAAGATGCCGCTGTCAGTCCCTTCTTCCAAGGTGTGATTTGGTTCCTCAGACAGTCCCTTTCAACAGAGATGGAAATGACAACAAAAACCCCATGGGACACAGTGGAAAGCACTGGAAATCAATCCCAGAATGAGCAGTGAAAAGGAAAACCCACCTTCCACCCATCCTGCCTGGAAGCTGCATCCCCATCACCACTGCACAGGTGCCAGGGCTTGAGCACAGCTTCCCCTGGAATCCTCCCATGGAAGGAGGGATGTGGGATTTGCCAGAAAAAAGATGGGACCTGCAGCTGAAATCCTTGGAAAATGTTGTTCCTTTTGTTACATCGAACTCACAATGTAATTTCTCCCTGTTTTCTGAATTGCTCAGATTTATGTGCCCTTGTTGGCTGAAAGTAATGGCAGCATCAGGCACAGAGCTGTCCTGCAGTGGAAAAAAATCCCCAGGATGTCGCTAAGAAACTGCAAATATTTAATTATCGATAGCTCTGGGCCAGGATCCGTGGTGATTAGATCCCCTCTGTAATCAGTCTAATTGGGAACAGCCCTGAATGGAGGTGCTGGGCTCTCATTGAGGGCTGCTCTGCCTTTCCTGGAAACATCAATGCTGCCTCTGACGTGGGCTCTGCCTGCATCTCATTTCCCTTCCCTAACGCGGCTTTTCCGTGAAATCCGAACCACATCCATTCTCTGAATCACAGCCCCGCCCGCCCTGGGCGAGGAGCTCAGAGAATAATTCGGGAATAATTCACTTTTCTGTGCCATCCCTCGTGTTCCCGGGCCCTGGGGGGAGCTGCAGCAGTTCGGGTGCGCTGCTGAGGCTCAGATCTTCCACCTCCTGCTGCTCTTTGCAGATGGGGGCAAGGCTGCCTTGTGGGATTGTCAGGAGCAGGGATCTGCAAGGAATTGTTCCCTGGATTTGGCCAATGAGCCAGAAAGAAATACTAGTGTGAGGCTGACCCAAAACTACAACTCGACAGAGATTTTGGTGAAGCGAAACTGCTCCTTTTGGGGTAAATGCCAAATGAAACATTTTCCCTGACAACAATTGGGTTGTTTATGTCGGGGGAGTTGTTTTTGTTATGATTTGTAGGAAAGGGGGAATTTTAGTCCCCAGCTGCTCACCTGGCTTGTGCTGGAGCTGGGATGGGAGCCCAGAGGCTGCATGGACACAATTCACACTGAGATATGGGGAAGAGACAGAATCCTGGAACAGGTTGGGTTGGAAAGGGCCTTGAAGCTCATCCAGGCGGGGACACCTCCCACTGTCCCAGGCTTCTCCCAGCCCCAGGGCCCAGCCTGGCCTTGGGCACTGCCAGGGATCCAGGGGCAGCCCCAGCTGCTCTGGGAACAGGGATGGGGAGTAGGGGAGCAAGGAGGATGGAGGGGTCTGTGAAATGTGACCCTCAGAGCAGGGCCAGGATGGGGCTCCCTCGGGAATCTGTGGGTGCCAGAGGGATCAGCACCCAGCAGGATCCACCTGCACAGACCCTGGGGCAGAATGGAGAAGTCTCCATCCCAGAAATGATCCAGAGTCCCATCAAGGTCAGCAGTGTGGGATCCTCCCTGCCAGGAATCCCTCAATCCATCCCTGCTGCCAGCAACAGGGAGATCTCTAAGCAGCCCCAGCAGTGATTTTCCTGCTGAAACCTGGATTTTTCTCCATTTGGCTCCATGTGCTGAGGCTGTTGAAGGATAAATTTGGGCTGATAAACTTCTCTTTTCCTTGCTGCTCCCCCAGTTCCCCGTTCTTCCTGGAGGAACTCTGGTGTGGGGCACACTCACCCCATCCCTGGGGGCTGCTCTACACAGGCAGGAGCTGCTTCTTGTCCAGTTCCCCTGCTTTGCACCTGCAGTTCCTCACAGCTCCAGAATCCACATTTGGAAGCAGATTTTCCCTCAGCTACTGCAATTCATGGATTTGGGTCCTGCTTTGTGGTGCCTCCCCAGCACTGGGACACGGCCACCATGGGCAGCACAGGGACGGGGTTGTGCCAATGTCACCAAACACTTTGGGCATTTGGGAATTGCTGAGCTTGGAAAAGGAGGGAAGCAAGAAGAACTGAGCTCAGCTGGAGGTCAGGAGAGAGAAAATCTTCTGTGGGAAGGCCAATACTTGCACTGGCCTTGGTGTCAGGGTCACAAACCCACCCTACCTGGGTCTCTGCAAGGTGAAGCTGGGGCTGAGACAGGAGTGGAGAGACAAAGCAAAGGCCCTGAACAGCTCCAGTCCCAAAACAATCCCACCTGGACTTTGGGAGGGGTTTGGGGGCTCCCACCTGGAGCCAGAGTTTGGGAGCTCCCACCTCGATCCAGGGTTTGGGGGCTCTTTGTCTTTCCCCACCCCTTGGTGGCTGATTCACCAAGTCCCAGCCATGGCTGTTGGGTTTCCCAACTGGAAATCCAGCTTTGTCAGGAGGGTTGGGAGCATGAATGAAGGTTGTTTCCTCCTGGGAAAGAGAAATATTTACTTTATTCCCACAATAAATGTAGGATAAACCCCAGGAGCTTTGCTCACCCAGTCAGGCATTGCACACTTCTTTCCTTCTTTTTTCCATTGTTGTTTTTTTTCCTTTCCCTTTGCCATCTGCCCAGGAAATGGAAACACTCTCCTGCCCTCCTGGGTGATGGAAATCTCCTAAGAAGGGCTGGGAAGCACCTGCTGTGTTCCACAGCCTGGGCTCTCTCCTGCCTTCCTGCCCAGGACCTGAGGGATGCAGGGGAGCAGTGCCATGGTCCCAGTGCCCTTGGATTCTCCCATGGATTGGCTGTGGCATTCCCCCACTGAACAGCACATGGAAAAGTCCTCCTGGCAATTTTGGTGTCCATCCCCTCGGCCCCCTCCTCCCAAACCTCGGATTTCCCCCATTTTTCTCTGGGATTTCCCTCCACACCTGTGGCTGTCCGAGGAGGCTCCATGGAGGGGCTCCCAGAGGAGCTCTGCTCCACCCAGGGGCAGCATTCCAAGCACAGGGAGATGCTGAGCGCCTCTGCGGAGGGAGGACAACAACCCACACGTGGCTCATCCCCAGCAAATGCCAAAATGTCAAACACAACAATTTCCCAGGGCTTTTCTCAGGAAAAACCAGCTGGGAGTGGAAAAGGTCCCTTCCTGTGTCCTTCAGTCGCCAGCCCTGATGCAGATCTCATCTGGGTTTTGCAGATGAAAGGAAGAAGAAAGGAGGGAGAAGAGCCTCTGACTGATTTGCTGACTGAGTATTTATTAAAATAGACTGGAGCAATTAAAGACAAAAACTCCCCAAACTTGGGATGCAAATTGAGGAGCTGGAAACACAAAAGGAGAGGATCTGGTGGCAACTCGAATTCTGTAGAAACCCAGATCTTTCACAGAATCACAGAACTCAGCTCCGAGCTAAAGCCAAACTGAAATTTTCGGAAAAGCAGAAACGCAAAGAAGAATTTCTTATGGCTAAAGTGAAAATTAGTTTGACAAACCACATACATTTCAATTGAAAACTGGGACATCCTCTTTTCTCTCTCTCCTTTTTTAATTAACCTCAAACTCTCAAAAGCACAATGATGGGAACCCAAGGAATGTGACATTGCCCAAGTGTCTCTAATAAATGCACAAGCTGCAAAACAAATATGGGTTTGCAAAACATTTTGTTTTCCCCACATTTCCATTTTCCCTGACTAGAAGTATTCCTGCAAAATTTCAGCCAATTCCCTCTCTAATATTCGGCTGCCTTAATGCAATCATTTAATCCTGATTTAAAGGCTGTGAAATGAAGGATGAAGAGCTGATATTTCTCTGTAACCTTTTGAATTTCTATATTCTGACTCCGGTCCATTGGATCCATAACATCCAGATTGCAGGAGCAGAAGGGATTTTTTACATTTATTTTCATAATTTAATGTTTGTTTTAGAAAAAGGAGGGGAGGCAAAGCTGCCAGGGCTTAATCATGCAGCAATCTTGAATCTCACCACGACTGGGGGAGGCAAAGAAGCTTTGGCATCTTTGCTGCAGTGCTAATTTGCATTGGGGAGGATCTTTCCCCTCCACAGCTAAAAAAGATGAAGTGTGAACTTCCAAAGTGACATTTTGGAGTTTGTGTGCAGCTCCTCCCGCAGCCAGGGCTGCACTCAGCACTCTGACTGCTGCTTTTACTGGGGCAGGTTTGTAAAGGCTCTGGGGGGAGGCTGCTCTGGGGGATAGCTCAGGAAGGGAAACTGAGCCCACAAATAAATGCAGGTGGCTGGAAAAGCCAGAGTGTGGGCATGCAGGAGGTGGGAGGCACTGAGCACCCAGCCATGGGGCCCTCAGCAGAGCCCCCCTTGTGCCCAGCCAAGGGCCCTTCCCTGGGCCAAAATCAAGAGGCAGAAAAAGCAGCTGGGTAAATCCCAGGGCAGCCAATGTTCTGTACCTGCAGCTGAGGCTGCTCCACTGCCCCTTCCCCACTGGGAGGATTTGTCCTTCTGCTCTGCCACGGAGCAAATCCTGCCCCTGTCTGGGGCAATCCACAAGGAGCCGGGAATGGCTGGAGAGAAGCTCTGGGAGAAGATTTGGGGTGGTGGTGGGTGAGAGCTGGACCTGCCCAGCCCTGAAACCCCCCTGAGCCTGGGCAGCAGAGGAGGGGGGATTCTGTCCCTCTGCCCCACTCAGGTGAGACCCCACCTGCAGAGCTACCCCAGCCCTGGGCCCAGCACAGGAGGGACCTGGAGCTGCTGGAGAGAGCCCAGAGGAGGCACCAGAGATGCTCCAGGGGCTGGAGCCAGGCTGGGAGAGCTGGGGGTGCTCACCTGGAGAGGAGAAGGCTCCAGGGAGAGCTCAGAGCCCCTGGCAGGGCCTGAAGGGGCTCCAGGAGAGCTGGAGAGGGACTGGGGACAAGGGATGGAGGGACAGGACACAGGGAATGGCTCCCACTGCCAGAGGGCAGGGATGGATGGGATATTGGGAATTAGGAATTGTTCCCTGGCAGGGTGGGCAGGCCCTGGCACAGGGTGCCCAGAGCAGCTGTGGCTGCCCCTGGATCCCTGGCAGTGCCCAAGGCCAGGCTGGGCAGGGCTGGGAGCAGCCTGGGACAGTGGGAGGTGTCCCTGCCATGGCAGGGGTGGCACTGGGTGGGCTTTGAGTCCCTTTCCAACCCAAACCATTCCATGGTTTTATAAAGGCCACTGGAGCACCCTGGTCCTTGCTCCCCATGTGATGCTGGGAGCAGCCATTGTGCCACCACCACTTCCAGAAGCTCCTGGCTCTGCTGGGAGCTGCATCCATGAGGGATTGTGTGAATGGATGATGTGGGGACTTCCTCCCCTTGTCCTCCTCTGCAGCTTCACCCCCTCACCCTGGCAGCTCCCTGGCAGTGGAGTGTCACAATGCCAGGATGGTGTCTGCCAGTCCAGGTGCTGCCCTTCCATTCCCAATTCCTCAGACTTCATTAGAGCTCTTCATTAAGCATTAATGAGAAGCTGAGGAATGGCTGCCATGTGGTGCCAGCACGAGCAGCCCCTGCAGCTCTCTGCTCGTGACAGTCAAACCTTTATCCCAGGAATTTGGGCAGGGGACAGGGATTGTGTGGAACAGAGCAGGAAATCAGAGCTGAGGAGGCAGGGAGCTCTGCTTGTCCCTCCTCAGAGCCCAGAAACAGGCCCAGGGCTCCCCTCAGGACATTTATTGGGGGGCCATGGAATTTTGGAACACCGTTTACATATGGACCTGGTAAAAGGAGCTCTGAGTTGGGGTTTTGTTGTTATTGTTTTTTCAAGGCAGACTGGTGGAGGGAAAAGGTTTTCCCAGTCTGGCAGATGGGAAAGGCTTTCCCAGCACTTAAAGGACTTTGGCCATTTCTATGATTATTTTGATGGAGAAGGGGATGGCATCCTGGATTTGGGGTTGTATATAATGGTTGGAAGTTGTATTCCCATCTCCCTCCCTCCTCAGTGTCCCTCAGCCCAGCTGGCTCTGGATGAGCCACACTTTCTGAGCACCTGGGCCAGTGGAAGGTGTCCCTGTGCTATGGACAAACGAGGCCAGACTTTCTTCAGAGAAAAAGGCTCTTGTTTATTAAAAAGAGCTACAGGAGATGGAAGGCCCAAGATAGGCTCAGACCCCCATGCAACAAGTAATAAAAAAACAAGAGTGTGTCTACCCCACATACACACTGGGTTCTCCAGGAAGCGAATTCCTCAAAGATCCCCAAACTCAACAGAACTCCCATTTTTACAACCCCCCTTCAGGTCCAGGATTGGTGGGTTTTGGATCCACGTGGTGATTGGCTTGTTTCTGGTGTTCTTGTTGGTCTTTATTGCTGTTCATTCATGACCAATCATTTTCTTGGGGCATCAAATGATTGGTTGGGTCTTTTGTCCAATCTCCATCTGTGGCACTGGTTTTATTGCCCTGACTCTGTTTCTGGATGTTATTCTGCCCCTTTGGACCAATCCCCTGCTATATTCTGGACCCTTTAGAACCTGCAAAGAACATTGACCAACCCACTGAAAACAATAACTCCCCTTCCCAAGGTTACAATAATCAACTCAACCTTAACTCAATACAAACTGTCTCACTTATAACACCTGCCCATGGCAGGGGCTTGGAATGGGATGGGCTTTGGGATCCCTTCCCACCCAAACCATTCCATAATTCCATGATTCTACTTTGAAAAGGTCTGGTTTGGGTTTGTAGCAGCTCCAGGCCCTGCTGAAAGGGCCCCAGGAGGGTGCTGAGGGGAGCAGGGAGCAGCAAGTGAAGAATTCCATTTCACTCCCAATGTTTTTTAATTCATGGGGAAAAAATGACAAATTAAAAGAAAATACCTAGCACTCCTTAAGCCCTTCCCAAAGCTCTGCCACGTGTTCCATTTCCAAGAACTGGCAGGAAATCCAGGCAGGTGCTGAGCTCTGCTCCTCCCAGGCGTGGCTGCAAAGGCCACACCAAGGGCCTGTTTTGGTGGCTTCTGTCTCATTTGGAAAGACAGGAGTCTGCTAAGGAAGGCAGGAGCCTCCCCTGAAATGGAGAATGTAAACCCTCCCCACCCCTCCCAATTGCTATAAATTTTAAATTAAGGGGCTCTCAGGCAAAAATATGGGAGCAGAGAATAACAGTTCTTTAATAGGGAAGGGAAAAAAAAAAGGATAAAATAAACAATGAGGTGCACTAGAACAACACTGACAGTCAGAACCCAAGCTGACACCCTGTGGGTCAGGCTGGTGGCAGCAGTGCCATTGGAATTGTGGCTCAGCCCTGCTGCAGTGTCAGGGCTGGTTCTGCTGGAGCAGGGATCCTGGAGAGAAGGATGGATTCTTCCTCTGAAGATCCAGGGCAAGAGGCAGCTGCTGTTCCTCTGGGCAATGCAGTGCAGGAGCCGTGCTGGTGTTCCAGAATCTCCAGATTCTATCTGGGTAGCAATGCTTGGCTCCTCCCTCTGGGCTCACATCTCCCAATGGGATGCTGTAGTTCTTATCAGCCCTGCAGGGACATTCCATAGCTGTTATCAGCAGTGTCCCCTCCCGAGGGAGGTGTGAGTGTGGAAGAGATAAGGAATTTGCCCAGCGAACAAAAGACAACTGCCATGCAGATGGTAATAGAATCCCTCTTGCCTTGCAGTCTGGAACAGATCCTCACTGGGACATCCTATCCTTTGGATGGGCATTAGGAAAAAACACCATGGACAAAAACCAGGAAAAGGCAAAGGCTTCTCTCATCCTCAATTCTGCTCAGTCCTTCCCCAGCAGATCCTGGGAAGGAGAGGAGCTCAGGAAACCTGCTGAAACCCTCAGGAGCCAGAGGTGACCCAGGGGTGGTGGGGGGTTTGTTATGGAAAATAATAGCAGGAAATCCCTGTTCCTTTGGTCCTTTGCACTGGAACATGGAGACAATCCTTGGCCAGGGCCCTTGGGTGGTGGGAGAGACAACTCAGAGGAGCTGAGGAGCCAGAAGAGGGGATTTTAGACTGAATCCATCAAGGGAATAATGCCAAACTGTCCATCCCAGCTGGAGTCCCAGTCTTGCCAAGGAGCCCAGATATGGAATTGCTGAGCTCTCCCCTGCCTGGGAAGCCCTTGCTGGGATTCTGGCCCCAGTGCCAGAGGGAAGGGAGGTGGCAGAGGAGATGCCAAGGTCTGAAAGGAGCTCGCAGGGAAGCTGGGAAGCACGGAGCAGTGTGACTGCTGCCCTGGGAACACTGGGGAGTGTCGGAACCCAGGACATTGCTCTGCCTGCCCTGGGTGACTCCAGACCCTGGCAGGGGGCTCAGAGACCTTGGCATGGAGTCACAAACACCTCGGCCTTTGATTTTAGCCCATGGAAACAATGACCAACTGTGTGTGAGGATTTACAAACCACAAGAGTTTGAGTAGAATGACAGTGAATTTGTCACAGGGTGAAAATGTAGAATTTTGGGGATTTAGAATGGGGGTTCAAGAGGCAAGATGGAGGAATCTGGGTGTGTCCTGTCCTTCTTCTCCTCCTTCTTGTCCTCCATCTTCTGCTGTGATGGTGGCACTTTTGGATTGGTTTAGAGTAGAGACAGACTGTCTAACATAGGTGATGGGTATTGGAAAATTATTGTAAATAAAGTACACGTAGGTCTTAGTATGTTAACACCACCCCAAAGACAGGCAGGTTGGGTTTCCACAACCCAACATGCTGGACAGATCTCAGCAGATCAGAGAAAGAATTTAACAAATACAAGAAAATAAACAACCTTGAAAAGCAGAACAGAGGAATCCCGACTTCTTCTTCGGTTGTGGGGCTGGGAAAAAAAGAGACTTTCTAACACCTCAGGGTCACCTCAACTACAGAGACCTGAGAGGGAAGAGCTGCAGTGCAGAATGGATGAGCAGCAGGGAGAAATGCCTCAGACACCCGAGCCCTTTGAAGAGCTGGCAAACACAGAGAGGAGGGTGATCCTGGATTTCCCAAGGGCCTCCTGCATGTTCCCTCATTTGGAGCTCCTCAGGAACCTTGGCTTGGATGGGAGCACACCACAGGTTAAGGAGGAGGAATAAAGAACAGCAATAAATGAAAGTGGTTGCCAGGAGTGCTCCCCAAAGGTCTCTGCTGGAATTTGGGATGTGTAATATTCCTAAACTAACTGAAAAGGAGCAAATGAAAAGGTGGCAACATTTGCATGGGGTGTGTGTTAGAGAGCAGCCAAATCCGAGGCTGCTGGTGGGAAAGGGAGCAGGAATCAACAACATCCATGGGCTGTGAGTTTATTGCTCAGGATAAAGGTTGATAAAGGCAAAAGAAAGTAGATGGGGCAATAATCATCAACCCTTCCCACCTGAGTACAGGAACGAGCTCCAAAAAACTCCTGGTTGGAAAGAGCTGGACAAGGCTGTGTGGGAATGTGGAAGGGTGAGGAATGAGGAGCAGAGCAGCAGGAAGGGATCTGCACCCTGCAGGCCAAGGGCCATCCTGTTTGTCCCATTTCAACAGGATTATGTGAGAATTCAGGAAAAATCGGTTAGAAAAGATCAGTGCGGATCAACAGAGACAAAAATCCACTCTCAGAGGGCAGAGTGCTCCAGTTTCCCAAGGAAGGGATTTCATGTCAGGATGGAGCTGTACTGGGAATGTTCATTGGCACCAAGGTTTCTTGGGACAGAGCCAGCCCAAACTGCAAATGGTGATATCAGAGTTTTCTAAGTTTTTTTACAGAATCATAGAATGCTTTGAGTTGGAAAAGGCCTTAAAGCCCATCCCATTCCTACCCCCTGCCATGGGCAGGGACACCTCCCATTGTCCCAGGCTGCTCCCAGCCCCATCCAGCCTGGCCTTGGGCACTGCCAGGGATCCAGGGGCAGCCCCAGCTGCTCTGGGTACTCTGTGCCAGGGAACAATTCCTTCCCCATATCCAATCTAACTGCACTTTTCCCATTCAGAGTCACTTTTTTTTGCTTGTTTTGTTTCTTTTGCTTTTTTGTTGTGTATATTTGGTTGAGTTTTGGGGGGTGTTTGTTTCTTTGTTTCAGAGGGTTTTTGGTGTTGCTTTGGCAGAGTTTCTGGGAGCTGTCTTGCTTGCCAGTCTGACAAATCCAAACCTTCCCAGAGACAGAAGCACCAAAGTGGGATCTAGCTCCCTACCTGGAGAGGCTCCAGAAAGGCACCTGTGTGTGGATCACCCAGGGCCATCCCTCAGAGCCAAGGAAAACCCTTGGGCTTGAGCCAGGAGTCTCCAGTTCTTCCTCCAAGTAGGATGAGGCTGCAGCCCTGGATTCCCTGGGAGACCCTGACCCTTTCTCCTGCATAGATGTGACTGTGCTGCTTGAAGGCAAATTCCAATTTTTCTGGAATATTTTGAAGACATGTTCTCCCTTCAGCTCCACCCCCAGCAGCTCTTCCAGGCATCTTCACCTCCTGGGCCTGGTCCATCACCTAGAAGTGGCAGTTTTCCAAAGGCCACTGAAAATTCTTCAGCTCAGAGGAACAACATCCCAAACACTTCTTCCAAGCCCCAAGGCAGCTCTGGAAGCCAAAACAGTCCAAGCCTGAGGGCTTGGGCAGACCCACCACAGAGATGCTGAGGTGTCCCAGTTCACAGAATCACAGAATCACAGATGGATGGATGATGGATGGATGGATGGATGAATGGATGGATGGATGGATGATGGATGGATGGATGAAGGATGGATGGATGAAGGATGGATGGATGGATGGATGGGGCTTGGAGGATGGATGGATGGATGGATGGATGGATGGATGGATGGATGGATGGATGGATGATGGGTGGATGGATGGATGGATGGATGATGGATGGATGGATGGATGGATGGATGGATGGATGGATGGATGGATGATGGATGGATGGATGGATGGATGGATGGATGGATGGATGGATGGGTGGATGGATGAAGGATGGAGGGATGGATGGATGGATGGATGGATGGATGGATGGATGGATGGATGGATGATGGGTGGATGGATGGATGGATGATGGATGGATGGATGGATGGATGGATGGATGGATGGATGATGGATGGATGGATGGATGGATGGATGGATGGATGGATGGATGGATGATGGATGGATGGATGGATGGATGGATGGATGGATGGATGGATGGATGATGGATGGATGGATGGATGGATGATGGGTGGATGGATGATGGATGGATGGATGGATGATGGATGGATGGATGGATGATGGATGGATGGATGGATGGATGGATGGATGGATGGATGGATGGATTGTGCAGTGCTGCCAAAGATCACCATCTGTGCTCCTGACTGCACCCTGCAGCTCCACCTCCACCATCCCAGGCTGGAACAGACCTTTAAGATGGAGTCCAACCCAGCCCCTACCCCTCAACTAAACCCTGGCACCCAGTGCCACATCCAGGCTTTTCATAAACACACCCAGGGATGGTGACTCCACCACCACCTCCCTGGGCAGCCATTTCTAACCTTTATCACTCTTTCTGTGAAAAACTTTTTGCTAATATCCAACCTGTATCTCCCTTGGCACAGCTGGAGGCTGTGAGCTCTGGTTGTGTCAGTGCTGCCTGGAGGAAGAGCCCAGCCCCAGCTGAGCACAGGCGCCTTTCAGGAGCTGCAGGGAGTGATGGGGTTGTGACATTCCCACTGCCCCCCTGTCCATGGGGCACCACAACACATCGCTGCTGCCCCTGGCAGGAGCTGGCTCTCATTCCAAGCTCTCCTGAGCAGAGGGGATCCCTGGGAACCCCCGGCTGCAGGAGCTCATTAACAAGCAGGGCACATTGCCCGGCCCAGAGCAGCCCCGAGCTGCGGCAGTGTCACATCAGCTGCTCAGCTCTGTGACAAATATTCCATGGCTCATTATCCTTGAGAGGAATCTCCCTCTCCAGTGCTTTTAAGACCTGGAGAAATTGGCAGGTGCTGTTTGCTTTTTGCTCAGGCAGCACCGGATTCTCCAATTAGGGATTTGTTGGGAGCCCCCTCGTACACGGAGCCCGAGGCCAAATCCGGCGGTGCCAGCGAGTGGCTCCCAGCTGACCAAATCCTTGCCTTTGGCACAGCTTCCATGAAAAACCTTGCACTTCAGCAGGGAAGTGTCAGCATTTTCCTCAGCAGCACCTGCCTGCCTTCTAATCAGAAAATGGGGCTGGTTTTGCTCTTGGAAAAAGCCAAATTAGGAACGGAGCAAAGGGGCCCTTTGATGTTGAGGAAAGCTGGAATGCTGCATGTGGAGAATCCATGGGGATTCCTCCTGCTGACTGCTGAGAGCTTCTCCATCCACTGCCTCCATGTGCTGGGAATTTATCCTGAGTGCTCAGGATCAGGGAAAATGCAGGGGAAAGCTCAGGAAAGCCTGTAGCTCATGCAGCTGTCCCAGCATGCCCATGATGCTGCTCCCAGGCATTCTCTGGGAATGCCCAGCACAGCTCCTGCATCCCCACACACCATCCCAAAGACACAACAACCCAGGACTGATGAGGTGCCATCAGTTATTCCGTGCACAGCACAGTGCTCAGGGATTTATGGCAAAACCAGCTCCTTTGGGCCTCTCCCATGGATATGGAGCTTGTTGGATAAGGATCAATATTTGAGGGGGACAGTTATGCTCATTATGGCCCCAAATCCCAACAAAAACGGGAAGTCCAGATGCCAGGTGAGTCTTTCATCATGCTCAGAGGAGAAGAAAATCAAGGGACAAAAGAGGAAAACAGCGAGGAGAGAATAAAATCCAAGAAATGCTTAATGACCTCTTTGGGGACTCCCAGTATTTCTGAACAAATTCACCAGCAATTCCTGGGATGTGCAGGAGAGGGGTCTGGGGGATGGGAACAGGGTGTCACTTGGACAGATGGACAAGGATTTCCTGCCCAAACTCTTTCTGGATGGAAAGTTGGATTCTTGACTAAACCAAATTGGTTTCAGAAAGTTCCTGATTCCTGTAGGGATAGAAAATCATATTTTCAACTGAAATTTTGAGGCAGAAGAAAAGGGAGAGCTTTGATGAAAAATCAGCTCTGAGAAATGAGCTGCTGTCTGCAGCGATTTCCCTCCTGATCCAATATTGTTACAGCTGCTTAATATTTCCCCAGTTAAGTCCTATTTTGATGGAGAATTGAATATTTTTTCCCAAACTACTCCTTTTTCCCCCCAAGTTTTTCCTGTGCAGGCTGTTGAACTTCTCACAAAACCACTTCAGATAAACCCTCGGCTTTAATTTTTTAATGACTTATAGAAAATGCAGAGGGAAATATTAAAATCATTTTCTAGAGACATTTTCATTCTGACAAAACCCAGCCCTGAAATCAAAATTTTCCTGGCTGCTGATGCCTCTTTAGGCTCTGTTTTTTTGTCCAGCTGGTGCTCCCCAAGCTCCCAAAATCCTGGGATCAGGCAGGCCCTGATGGACACACGCAGGGCTTTTCCTTAGGAATGTGCAGGGAAGGCTGCAGCCCCAGGAACAGCACCTGGAAGGGGATGTGTGAGGTCCAGCTGTGGGTTTGGGGATGCTCCACTTTGCTCCTGTTCCAGGAAAGGTGGGATGAGGCCCTGGATAACCCTGCAGATGGTGATGATGGATCCTTCCAACCCAAACCACTCTGGGATTCTGGAATTCAGCATCACTCCAGCACCTCTGGTGCTCCATCCCTGGGGAGCTTGTTTAATACACAAGTCAGCGAGCAAGGGAGGGACAAAATGAGACGTTTCAGGGCAGTACAGCTCAAAATAAACTGGGTTTATGAGATACCAGACAATGATTTGGGTTATTGCCTCTCCTGTCTTACCTGCTCTTTGACCTGCCAGCACTGTTAAACTCCCAATGCAGGGCAGCCAGGAGGGTTTGAGGGATTTGTGATGTGCTGGGAAAAGGGTGGAAGTCAAGGGGAGGGAAAACTCATGGAGAGAAAAGCAGAGACTGCAGGGGAATGGGAGACTCGAGGCAGAGGGGGCACCTCAAAGGACATGGGTGACACACAACAGGGAACAGAGGAACAGGCTGAGGAAGGGGCAGGGAGAAGGGGAGCAGGGGCACTCTGGGGTCCCAGGACAGAGCTTTTCTCCTTGGAAATGATGGCAAAATCCAGTGGGGACACATCCTGTAAAGGAGGAAAAGGCAGGGAAGGATAACAAGGGAGCCTTGGTGCAGAATCAATTAATGAGCGAGTCAGCTGCTGCTGAATGAGATCTGAAATTCACACCAGTGCTGGAACCCCCAAAATAAACCTTTTCCCTCCCCAGTGAGTCAGAAACTCTGCCTTTTAAGGCAGCATCACCCGCTGGATGTTGGAGGGGCAGACAAGGGACAGAAAATAAACTCCAAAGCCCCTCCTCTTGTCTCTCTCCAGCCCTTTGTTCTGCTCTAATCCTCAGCTCCTGGTGGAGTTGGAAAGGGCTGTTCTCACCCAGGAGGGAGGAGAATCCCCCTGGGATGGAGAGCAATTTGTGATTCAGTGCCTGCAGCAGTCCTGCAGCTTAGTGGGGGAAAAGGCCCTGGCAAGGTGTGCTCCCCTGGGAGCTGTCCTGCCTGTCCTGCTGGAATGGGCCTGGAAAACAGAGCTGGGAGCAGGGCAGGCTGGGGCACCTCAGCTCCATGGATGGCCTGGGCAGGCTGAATTTCAGTGGGAGCAGCCCCGGGCAGAGCAGGGACAGGTTTGTGCTGGGATTTAAGGAGGCAGAGAATCCGTGTTGTCCTCAGCATCAAAGAGGTTTCCATTTCCAGGGGATGGCAAAGATTTCATTCCCAAATGAGCACGGAAATACCTGAAAATTCTTCCTCAGCACTTCCTGAGCCCTTCCTAGCTCCAAACAGCTCTGCCAGCCCCAGGGAAAAGCCTGCCCAGAGCCAGAGCACCTGGCACTGCGTTGGCACCTCAGTGACATCACAGGCTGGGGATTGTGCCAAGGAACAGCCTGGATCACCCATTGATGCCAGTCCATGGAATCAGGGAATGGTTTGGGTGGGAAGGGACATTAAAGCTCATCCCATCCCACCCCTGCCATGGCAGGGACACCTCCCACTGTCCCAGGCTGCTCCCAGCCCCAATGTCCAGCCTGGCCTTGGGCACTGCCAGGGATCCAGGGGCAGCCCCAGCTGCTCTGGGCACCCTGTGCCAGGGCCTGCCCACCCTCACAGGGAAAAATCTTTGGGGTCATGAGATGTTTTACCAGGAATTCTTCCCAGCATTGGGCACCTCTTGAAAAGGGGATGTCCACTCAAACTGCTCTTCCTTTTGAAACAAGCATTAGTCCAAATCCTCCTCCCTCTCATCTAGATTTATGTCTCTTCCCATGGCAATTTTGGAAAATTTCATTCCTTTGTACATACTTCCCTGAAGCTTGTGATTCCCAAAGTCTCCTTGACTACTCATCCATCCTCTCTATGTGGTGGCAGGGCCAAAGACCTCCCCATCACATGGACCCTGCTCAGTACCCCCTGCA
Source organism: Geothlypis trichas (assembly GCA_009764595.1). Classification (NCBI taxonomy): domain Eukaryota; kingdom Metazoa; phylum Chordata; class Aves; order Passeriformes; family Parulidae; genus Geothlypis; species Geothlypis trichas. The sequence goes on from CM019918.1 coordinate 691,085, forward strand.
GCAGCTCCACAGGCTTTTCTTCCTCCCCTCAGCTCCTGAGCCACCCACTTGTGCCATGTCCCAGCCTCCAAACCACTTTCTCTTCTTTCTGCTGAGCCATTTTTCCACATTCAACATGCCCAAGCCCTGAGTCCTCTGGACCATTTAGGAAAAGCCAGAACTTGTGACCTGTGATCAGTTTTCATTCCTTTAAAGTTTCTTTTTGGGGAAGACTGAGCTGATAACTTTATGCCACGTGTAAATAACAATTTTTATCATGTCTAAGACACTGGAATTTTATGGGCTTGTGTAAAACCTCCTTAAAGAGCTGAGAGAGTGAATTCCTTTTGCCATAGATTGTTCCTGGAATGTTTATTTCCAATGCAGAGGGACTAAACCACTGTATTTATTCTCCCTCACAGGAATAAGCATGAGTGGTCCCAGTCTCCCTGTGCTTCACCACAATCCCCTGTGCCTGTTCTGGGAAGTCCCACAGTCTGGATTCCCCATCCTTTTCCATAGGAAAGGGTCACAGGGCTCCTTCCCTGCCTCCTCCACCCACCTCTGCTCTCCCTGTCATGAGAGGAGAACCTGAGTCCTTCCAGTGGGGTTTTTCCACTCTGTAAAGCTGCACCAGGATGGGCCCCAGTCCTCCTGCTCCTGCCTGGAGTCATCCTCTGGGGACTCCTGAGTCCCTCTGCAGTTCCCTCCAAAATACTCCTGGATTTATACCTCCCAGTCAGGATGGATGGATGGATGGGTGGATGGATGGATGGATGGATGGATGGATGGATGGATGGACAGATGGATGGATGATGGATGGATGATGGATGGATGGATGGATGGATGGATGGATGGATGGATGGATGGATGATGGATGGATGATGGATGGATGGATGGATGGATGGATGGATGATGGATGGATGGATGGATGGATGATGGATGGATGAAGGATGGATGGATGGATGATGGATGGATGGATGGATGGATGGATGATGGATGGATGATGGATGGATGGATGATGGATGGATGATGGATGGATGGATGATGGATGGATGATGGATGGATGGATGGATGGATGGATGGATGGATGGATGGATGGATGGATGGATGGATGGATGATGGATGGATGATGGATGGATGATGGATGGATGGATGGATGGATGGATGATGGATGGATGGATGGATGGAGGGATGGATGGATGGATGGATGGAGGGATGGATGATGGATGGATGGATGGATGGAGGGATGGATGGATCAATGGATGGATGGATGATGGATGGATGATGGATGGATGGATGGATGGATGGATGGATGGATGGATGGATGGATGATGGATGGATGATGGATGGATGACGGATGATGGATGGATGATGGATGGATGATGGATGGATGGATGGATGGATGGATGGATGGATGGATGGATGGATTATGGATGGATGATGGATGGATGGATGGATGGATGGATGGATGGATGGATGGATGGATGGATGGATTATGGATGGATGATGGATGGATGGATGGATGGATGGATGGATGGATGGATGGATGGACGGACGCTGCAGTGCTGCCAAAGATCACCATCTCTGCTCCTGACTCCACCCTGCAGCTCCACCTCCACCATCCCTGATTCCCAAGGATCCTAACTTGGTTCCCAGCACCAGCAGCCCCTTCAGCTCCAGCAGGATCATTTCCTGAGGATGAAAAGCTGAAGTTGTGCTGTGTGCTGGAAGGGACCCAGCAGCTTCCCAGGACCTGCCTTTGGACTGGCAGGGACCTTCTGCAGTGGGAATGCATCAGGATCTACCCGGCAGGTCCCAGAGTTAAGCATAAACCTCCCCTCTCCCACATCAGCTGTTCACTGCTGGCCAGTCCATCCTCCCCTTCCTGGTGATTTATTTACCTCCCAACATCCCAGCAGAGCTAATTCCATATGGCACAGACTGCTGGAGTGGGCATTTTTCAGGATATTTAGAAGCTAACTCACTTCCATTTGCATATTATTTCTAAGTGTTGAAAACAGTCCACAGGAGAAAAACAAAAGGGTGGCTCATAAATTCCTTTTGCTTTGCCTCTGGGCACAGGCAAACTGGTCAAGATCCATCCTGGATCAGGGGAGAGCAGGGAGCGGCTTTGGAGTCAAACCTGGTGGAAAAAGGGAACCTGTGGAGAGGGAAATGAGCATCTCCCCAAATGTGCAAAGCAAGGAGGGGCTGTCTGTCTGCACCCTGTCAGAAAGGTTGGCTGGATCTGGGAATTCAGCTCCATTCCTTCCCATTCCTCCCTGACTTTATCTCCAAGGAAGCATCTCCCAGTGCTCCCTTGTATGCCCAGGGAGCCTCATCCCTTTAGTTCCATGGTCTACACAATGCCTCTGAGCTGAGGAGCTGGGAACAGGGACATGGGGACACCGGGGAATGGGGACATGGGACACCTGGGAATGGGGACATGGGACACCTGGGAATAGGGACAGAGGACACCTGGGAATGGGGACATGGGACACCTGGGAATGGGGACATGGGACACCTGGGAATAGGGACATGGGACACCTGGGAATAGGGACATGGGATACCTGGGAATGGGGACATGGGACACCTGGGAATAGGGACATGGGACACCTGGGAATTGGGACATGGGACACCTGGGAATAGGGACAGAGGACACTTGGGAATGGGGACATGGGACACCTGGGAATGGGGACATGGGACACCTGGGAATAGGGACATGGGACACCTGGGAATAGGGACATGGGACACCTGGGAATGGGGACATGGGACACCTGGGAATAGGGACATGGGACACCTGGGAATTGGGACATGGGACACCTGGGAATAGGGACAGAGGACACTTGGGAATGGGGACATGGGACACCTGGGAATGGGGACATGGGACACCTGGGAATAGGGACATGGGACACCTGGGAATGGGGACATGGGGACACCTGGGAATAGGGACATGGGACACCTGGGAATAGGGACATGGGACACCAGGCAACAAGGACATGGGACACCTCCCACCACACAGCTTTGCCCAGGTAAGCAACACCCCAGTGCCAGGGCAGAGGATTCCCAGGGAAATCACACACAGGTTTCCCACCAGGGCTGGATGCACTGGAGTAGATCCCAGCCTTGCTCCCAAGCTGATCCCTGCAGCAGCCTCCATTCCATGCTCCAGCCTGTTTTCCCTCTGAAGTTCATCCCACGATGCTCCTTGCTGTGTTTCATCCCAAGCAAGCATCTTTTTGTTTACCTTGGATAAATATTTGCAGATTCCAGAGCTCAGATCCTTGGGAGGGATTATGCAAAAATCCCTGTGACCCCTCCACCTCCCAGACAGGATCTGGGATGTGCTGCCAAGCTGGGTCCTGCTCCCAAAATCCTTAAGCTGTGCTTTACCTGCCCACTGCCTGCATACCTGGGTGCCTGTGCTTCCCCATGAAGGCTCTGGGAAACACTGGGAAGAATTTATCCATGGATTTCACTGAAATGGCATAAATAGAACAGCAAGCAAAACCAGTGCAAATCCTTTTTATCCCATTGGCTTTGATAGAGATACAGGGTTTGTTTGCTGTTTAATTTTCCCCTTTAAATATATAAATAAACGTGGGATTCAAGCAGGATTTTCCCCCCATCCTTATCCATCTCCTCCCATGCCTGGATTTGAGGCATTGTGTAACTGGTGGAAGAGGCTGAGTGGCAATTTGGCTTCAGTGGGCACCCAGCTCTCAGCAGGGGCTGGGAACTGGGGCAGAGAAGTGGGCAGCAGGGAGAGGCTGTGGTTCATTACTGAGGGAATGGGAAGCACCTCCCAATCTCCTCTCAGCATCAGCTCTGCTCTCCCACAGCATGAGTAACTGGCTCATCCCTAATGACTCCACTCTCATTAAGGGGAAGCTTTGTCTGGGAGCTGTGCAGCCACTCAGAACTCACCCTGCATCCTGCTGGCTGTGAGCCAGGGTGGCTTGGATCCCCTCCATCCACAGGGATGGTGCTGAGCAGGAGGATCCGTGTCCAGCTCCTCCTGAGGCTCCCAGACCTGCTGTCCCCCTTGTTGTGGGGGATATGGGGGTGCTCTGCTCAGCCAAGCTCCTGGAAGGCTCCATCCCCACCTGGATGAGGAAAAAGGGGATGCTGGCCATGAGTGAAGCTCCTGGAAGCCTCCTGCTTCAGCTGGCTGATGGAAAAGGAGGTGCTGGCCCTGTGTGAAGCTCCTGGAACCTCCCAGAAGCCTCTCTCCCCACTGATGGACAAGGGGGCCAATGGAAAAGGGGGTGCTGCCCCTGTGTCCCAGCTGAGCCCATGGATGCCATGTCCTCCAGAGGAGCATTCCTTTGAGCAGCCACTTGGGCTTTCCATATGCCAGGGCTCTGGGAATGGCACAGAAGGCACCTTTGGCATTCCATTGCCATGAAATGCCTCAGCACTTCTCCAAAATCCCTTCAGAGCAGGATAATCCCTCCATACTCCACAGCTGGCTGACTGCAGTCACCTGTTTTCCAGACTCGGAGCTCTTTGGAGAAGGAAGAATCTCCTTTTGTTTGTTTGCTCCAGCCCCAGAATGATGGGATCTTGGCCCACGGTTGGGAAACTGGTGTGTTCCATGAATACAAATGTAATTACTTAATGAGAAGAACCAGTGGGGAGGCAGAGCTCGTGGCTGGAGGGGCTGATTCCGGGCAACAAGATACTTCTTTTATTCATTCCAAGCTCTTCTGTGCAGGAAGCAGCTCTGGAGCTGGCATGGATCACCAGAAGTTCTTCCACCTGTTCCCAGCATTAACCTTGCAGCTCCAGCTCAGCTGAAGTGAGATCCCAGCCCTCTGCCTGGCTGGGAGTGTCTTGAGCAGAGCCACTCAGCAGCTCTGGAGGGCTGCAGGGTCCCTCTGGCATCGGAGCTCAGGGCTCCTCATTAATCAGCCATCACACAGGGAAATTCCAGTGTCTTCCAGCAGGCTTTTTCCCCTGGATGAGGAAGCAGCTGCCTCTTAATTAGAGGCCAGCTAAGTGCTGCGTGTGCTCTGCCAGGCTGTGCATATTTAATAGCTCAGCTCCCAGCTGCTGCTGTGCCGGAGGAAGCGCAGGCTGCAAAGTCCCCTTTGATGTTTCTTCCTTGGAAACAGGGGGAGCAGAGCCCCCCAGGCACCCCAAAATCCACGGGGGCAGGGAGGGGCAGGGCAGGGCCTCCTTGGCTGCACTGGTCCGGCTGCTTTACCCAGGGTGGGGCAGGGGCAGGGCCAGGACTGACCTGGGGAGGGGCAGTGGGACCCTGCTGCCCTTCGTCACCCAAACACATCCAGGCTGGGCCCTGTGTGAGAGTCTGCCCGAAATATCCCTCGTCTGCCTCACCATTGTCATTGGGGAGTCCACTGAAGAAACAAGACCCCTCCTGTCTCCTGACCTTGTAGGGTCACATGTCTGAGACCTGGGAGCACAGTGCTAAGTTATTGTTTTCACAGGTGTTGTTTGCTGTATGCCACACTGAGCCCAAAGAAGGGGGCACCGAGCCCTTTTTGCAACAACAGCCTTGGGAGCTGTCCCACCTCTCGGCCTGGCTGGAGCTCTCCTGAGTTTCGGGTGGTCTCCCACAGAAGACTCTCACCTGTTTTACACCCACCGGGACAGACAGACTGAGATGGAAGGAGCCTCTCCAGCAAGGACTGAGACATGGAACCCCTGTGTGAAAAGGCCCCTCTGCTCCTTCCAAGGACTGGGCTGAGCCCCCAGCCTGGGGAGGTGTGTGGGACCAAAGCTGGCCAAAGTGAGATGTTTGCCTGCAGGATGTGACCACTGGACTGAGAAAACAATGGCTCTGGTTTACTGCTGAGAACATGGACTGCCTGTCACATCTGTTCCTTATTGGATCTGTTCCCCTCCCCTCGCAATTTCCAACAAGAGTTATCATAATAAAAACCTCTGAGTTAGCCAGAGATTTTGAGATCTCCCCGACCTAACAGGCGGATCCTCAACTGGACTGGACCAAAGGACTTTGTCTCTACGTTTGGTAGCTCTATCCCCCTCTTTCTCTCTCTTTTCTCTCTCTTTTCTCTCTCTTTTCTCTCTCTTTCTCTATCTTCTTCTCTCCCTTAATCCCTCTATCGCATTTTGCTGTGGTCATTCCATAAAGGTGCATTTGTTTTGATTATTATTGCAAATCCCCTGTGCCGTGTCGGTTTTTTTTGCACTCTGGGATCAAATCCACGAACCATCATGAAACCCGTTTGTAAGGATGGATTGTGACACCCTGACAATGGATTCCTGGTGCTGCTGGGGACAAAGATGAGTGTCAGTGTGACTGGGGCTGGTCCAGTTCCTCACACAGTGACCCTCCAAAGGTGCCACCACTGTGCTGGCACCTGTGCTGAGCCAGCAGAGCAGGAGGTGGCAGAAGGAGGTGTGGAAGTTCTCCTGCCAGGTGTTGAGAGCCCAGAGGAATTCTGCTCATTCCTGGAGCACTGGAACCCAAACGTTTCCCAGCCCTGCTCATGTTCCAGCCCTTGTTAACTGTTTTTGAGGACTCTTCTGTCTGTATTTTCTGCTCTCCAGTCCGTGTTCTCCATGTAGCTCCCTGGATATTTCCATGTCTATCTTCCCCTCCATTTCTTGATCCTCCCTGAGGCATTTTGCAATTTTAAATTGCAGTGCTTTGGCTTCTCACCCTTTCCAACCCAGTGCACTGAGGTGTCACCAAATTGCTCTGAGTATCTTATTTTTCCTCTTTGGATGTCAGGAGAGGGCTCCACAATATCCAGGTAAAATTTGTGTGCAGGAAGCCATCCATGGAGGATTAAATCAGCGTGGTACTTGTAGCTCCTTAAGGCCTTACAGAATCCCAGAATTCCTGAGGCTGGAGAAACACTCCAAGGACATGGAGTCCAAACTGTGCCCAATGCCCACCTTGTCCCCAGCCCAGAGCTCTGAGTGCCACATGCTGTCCTTCCTTGGACACCTCCAGGGATGGGGACTACAAACCTCCCTGGGCAGCTCCTGCCAATGCCCAACCACCCTTTCCATGCAGAAATTCCTGCTGATGTCCAACCTGAGCATCCCCTGAGGTCGTTCGTTCCCTCTGCTCCTGTCCCTGTTCTCTGGAGCACAGCCCGACCCCCCCGGCTGTCCCCTCCTGGCAGGAGCTGTGCAGAGCCACAAGGGCCCCCCTGAGCCTCCTTTGCTCCTCCTCTGTCCCCTGCAGCAGCTGCTCCTGCCCCTGGTGCTGCTTTGTCCTGCCAGAACCCTTCATCCCTTCATCCCAGAGAGCAGCACCTGCAGTCCCTGAGATCGGGGAGAGGAGAGCCAGGACAGTCTGGCTGCTGATCCCCAGAATTTCCCCAGGCAGGGATTTGCTCCTTCTCCATCCCCTCCTGTGGTGGTGTTCACAGGGGTCCATGGAAGAGGGAAGAGACGAGGATCTGACTCCACGTGTCAGAAGGCTGATTTATTATTTTATGATATATATTATATTAAAACCATACTAAAAGAATAGAAGAAAGGATTTCACCAGAAGGCTGGCTAAGAATAGAATAGGAATGATCACAAAGGTTTGTGACTGACTGAGACAGTCTGGACAGTTGGACTGTGATTGGCCATTAATTAGAAACAACCACATGAGACCAATCCCAGATGCACCTGTTGCATTCCAGAGCAGCAGATAATCATTGTTTATATTTTGTTCTTGAGGCTTCTCAGCTTCTCAGGAGGAAAAATCCTAAGGAAAGGATTTTTCATAAAGCGTGTCTGTGACACCCTCCAAGGTGCTGTTCCCCCTCGGCCAGGTGGATTCTGATGTCCAGGACCAAGCTCAGGTCATTCCTCTGCAGGGACCCCAAATCTGCAGGGGCTGTGAGGCACCAGCAGCTGGGAAGAACCAGATTCCCAAAGGCTGTGGCTCATCCATCTGGAAAGATGGCCAGGAACAGTCTGGATCCAGCCAAAACAGGCTTTATTTGCAGGAACAGAAGCAGATTTTGGGTTGGGATGGAGACAGCCAAGAGGCTGAGCAGGGAATTTGCTAAATACAATATTTTTTTGCCACCCTTTGCTTGTTTGCTTATTTTTTTTTTGTGAAAAGTGAAATGTCTTGCTAGAAAGTCTCCATTAAAGCTGAACTGGGAAAGCTGCCAAGATCTGGGATGGGATCTCAGGTCAAAAATGTGCTAGGGAGTCAACCTTAAAAACAAGGCTCTGGTGCAGGGGATTTGCCATGGAGTGGGAGCTCCCTGCTCCAGTCCCTTCTCGAGGATCAGGATTTCCTTGGGGTCCGATGTCAGGGCCCCAAACACAGGGCAAAGTGTTCTTGTAGTCTCTCACTCACTTATTAAAAGTTTGCTCCTGGACCAGAGAAACAATTTTCCCATGAATATTTCATCAAAACCAATGTGTTTGGGTGGGGAAAAAAAAGAAAAAAAGGAAGAAATTATGTTTTCTACAAAAAAAAAAACCACAACAACCCACACACTGCATCCAAAGCAATTCCATGCTGCCCACCCCCAGCCAGCAGGGCCCTCCTGGGTCCTGCAAAGCTCCCGGAGCTGAGCCCAGGCAGGAGAGCCTGGAACTAAACTGGACATTGGCAGGATTGATATCCCTGACCTTCCATTCCTGTCCATTGCAGGAGGAAGGGAATTCTGGCAGGAGCAGACTGAGGGGTGAATTCAGCAAGGGGCAGCTCCAATCTCTGCTCTGGGACAGGGACAGCACCCAGGGCATAGCTGGAGCTGGGCCAGGGCAGCTCAGGCTGAGCTCAGGCCAAGGTTCTTCCCCCAGAGGTGCTGGCACTGCCCAGGCTGCCCAGGGAATGGCCACGGCCCCGAGGCTGCCAGAGCTGCAGGAGCCTTTGGGCAGCACTGCCAGGGATGGACAGGGTGGGGTTGTTGGGGGTCTGGGCAGGGACAGGGATGGGCTGGATAATCCCTGTAGGTTACTTTCCCACTCAGGAGGTTACCTGATTTTAATATTTCACCTGGAGGAAAAGAAAAAACAAACCAACTCTGTTGGAAGAAGAGACCTGGAAGTTTCTCTCCTGGCCATGGATGCAGCTGATGGTGCTGGGGCGGGATGGAGGGGATGCTCCAGGGGAGCTCCTGGTGCTGAAGGACACGTTGTGGCTGGGGGTTCCTCAATCCTCCAGCACAGCTCCTGCTCAGCCCACTCTGGGCGGGAGCTGAGTTAATATTTCACCAGCAAATCTCCTAAACTGGGGCTCCCTGTGGGGCTGGCATTGATCACTGATCCTCAGAGCTCCCCTCTTTCTTCCTTCAGACCTTCCCTGGGCTGGAAAGGCGGCTGCTGATTGATATTCCAAGGCAAACGTTGCAGTCTTTCAAACGCTGCCAGGCTTTAGGAAGAGCTGTTAATAAAATGGATTCACCCGGCAGGAGGAGCAAAGGGAAAGGGGAAAAAAAGGCTGGAAGGAGCAGAAGGGCCATTTCCAGACAACTGAGGGCTTTCCCCCACATTGCCTCCAAGGTCTTGACTTGGGATTGTTCAGGAACGAGAATTCCAAGGGCAAATTGTTGGGATTTTAGCACTGGAGAAAAGAGCTACTGTTGAATTTGTGAGAGGGGCTCGGCTTGAAGAATTTGGATTCAGCCATCCTCAGATGTTCAAGATTCCAAAGCACTGGAGGATCTCTGGGGAGGGAGTTGTCAGCTATCCATGTTTTTTGTCACAGGGGCAGATGTTCCTTAAAGGAAAGGAAGGACTGGGACAGAGGATGTGGCACCTGAACCCCCCCAGCAGGAGCCCTGTCCCTGGGGACTCAGCAGTTCTCACTTTGTGCCATTTTCTGACCTCTCTGCCTTTGCAGGAGGGATGTCCCAGCCCCTGTGGGACACGGAGAAACCCTCAGAGCACCTCGGTTCCCCTTCTTTCCAGCATCCCTGAGTTTTGTCTTCAGCCGTGGGGAGCCAAGAAAACCAAGTGATTTGAGAGAGATCAGCTTGGAAGAGCAAGTGACAGATAAAAAAGGCATCCCAGCACTGCCTGCAGCCGAGGCATTTCCAAGGTGTTGACAGTGAGGAGGAGGAGGGAGGTATACTTGGCTCCCAGCAGCTGGAAAAGAGAGCAGAATATGGTTTCTTTCCTCCCCCACAAGGAGAAGGGCTGGAGGTTCCCTTCTCTGGTCACAGCTACACTTGGGGTCCCTGTGGAGAGGGAGGGGACCCGGGAGGGGACCCCCCTGAGCAGGGACTGACCCTCAGGGTGGGAGCTGGGGCAGTCCCACGCCCGCTCCTTGCTGGGGACTGAGGGTGCCCTGCTCCTGAAACCTCTGCCACAGGTTGGGATGGCCCTGCCCATCAACCACAGCTCCTGAAACCTGCCACAGCTTGGGATGGCCCTGCCCAACCATCATTGCTCCTGAAACCTGCCACAGCTTGGGACAGCCCTGCCCAACCATCACTGCTCCTGAAACCTGCCACAGCTTGGGATGGCCCTGCCCAACCATCACTGCTCCTGAAACCTGCCACAGCTTGGGATGGCCCTGCCCAACCATCACTGCTCCTGAAACCTGCCACAGCTTGGGATGGCCCTGCCCATCAACCACAGCTCCTGAAACCTGCCACAGCTTGGGGTGGCCCTGCCCAACCATCACTGCTCCTGAAACCTGCCACAGCTTGGGATGGCCCTGCATATCCACTATGGGTCCTCTGCTCCTGAAACCTCTGCCACAGCTTGGGATGGCCCTGCCCATCTACCATGGGTCCTCTGCTCCTCCCCAGGCCCTGAGCTGGATGGGCTGGGTGGGTCACACACACCTGGGCTGGGAGGGGAAACAAGAACAGCCCCAATTCCAGAGCTCCAGGAGCATTTGGACACTGCTGCCAGGGATGCACTGATCCTCAGAGCTCCCCTCTTTCTTCCTTGAGATTGTTGGGATGTCTGTGCAGGGCAGGAAACTGGACTAGATGGTCCTTTTGGGCCCCTTCCAGCTCAGAACATTCCGTGATTCACTGTCCTCTTGGTACCACACCACACTGTCATCTTTGGTGATTTTTAAAGGATTTTAAAATATATTTAAAGGACTTTCAAACCCACAGATTTTAAAGGATTCTGCAAAGCAGTGTCTGAAACCCAGGGCTCTGTGGTGGAGCTGGGGGTGTCAGTGAAGGCCCAGCTGTGCTTCCAGCCCCTCTCCCCACCCCATTCTGTGCTCTCCTTGACATTGGAATGATGGCGCAGCCACCGCAGGGCTTTGTCTGACAGCTGCTCCACTCCGGGATTTCCTTACTTGATTTCTCAATTTGGGAAGTCTGGGGGGACTCAGTGCCTGAATGGCCATTGTTTATCCAGGCCTGGAAGGACACCAGGATGTGTGCTGGCCGGGGAGACTGCCTGGGACACGTGGCACAAAGATCTGGGAAGGCACAGAACACAGAGTGACTCATCCCCTTCAGGAAGGACTCGCAGCCTCCTCGAAGGTCACTCGTGTTTCTCTCACTTCTGCAAGGGCTGAGGTTGTTTACAGCAGGCCAAAATCCCCCTCAAGAGCCCCAAGGCAAGCACTGGAGCCCTTCCTCAAGGTGACTATTGCTGGCTGTGCCTCCTCTGGGCCTCAGGGAATGTGGAGGAGCCTCCACAGTTCAGCCTCTCTGCTGTGGGAGGGCCAAGAGCTGCCATTCAACAGAGAAAAAGAGATGCAAGGGGTCTGCTGAAGCTTCCAACCCTCTGCCAACCCTGTATCCCATCTCTGCAGGGTTGGGAGCTGCAGCAGCCCCTGCTCCTGGCACCTTCCTGATGGACACTGCTGGGGAAGGGAGCTGAGCACAAGGAGCAGGGCTGAGTTGTTCTTCCAGCCCAGGATGAGCTCATTAGCAAAGGATCTTTGTTTTTAGTGTCTGAGAGTGTTGGGGAAGATGAAACAGGAAAGCCTCATAAATATGATTGCCTGGCAAAAGATTTTGAGAATATAGAAACTGTAAGCAAGATTGAAATGAAAGCAAGTTTTGAGATCCCTCAGTTACTGAACAACTGGAAAACAATGGCATGGCCAGCTGAAGGTGATCCCCTTTGGATGGAACAACACCCTCTGACTGCAGACAGGCCCAAGGGTCAGATCAGACCCTACAGCTTGGCAGAAGGGCCCAAAGAGGAGTTTTTAGGGTTTAAAATGTAACACAGTATGGTAATGTAATGATTCTTATAGGCTGTATGGAAATGCTATAGGATTTGTATCTTGTACTAGATTGGTTAGTGAGAATTAGAATGTTCAACATAGAAGAAGATTTATTGTATTGGGACAGGAACCTCACTCTCTCACCCTTTTACTCTCTCACCCTCTCATCCTCTCTCCCCCTCTCTCCTCTCAGCCCTGCTCCAGCTGTGTTTGGCAGCTCCCAGCAGGGCCCTGCCCCCAGGCCCTTTGCAATGAGCCCCAAGTTCCTGACCTGGTGCAGAGATCTCTGCTCTCCATCCATCCCCACTGTCCTACCCCCGACACTCCTACATGAGAGCTCAGGCCAGGGCAGAGGTCAGGAGTGCCTGGCAGAAAGGCCCTGCTGAGGGGCAGCGTGGGGACTGAGAGCTCATGGGTCACACCAGCCTGGCACAGATGGTCTCTGGGCTAAGGTGGGATCTGCCAGGGCCTCTGCTCCTGGGACAGCACAAGGACAGGGAGCAGATGATGGGGGAGTGTTGCACTGATTTTTTAAGATTTTCTAAGCCTTCTGATGTTGTCATTCTTGTAACGAACTTTCTCACACACTTTTTGTAAATAACTCATTGGTTTGCATTCTTTTATGGAGGAGGAGATATTTGATGGACTGTTGGTTTGTCCAGTGTCATTGGAGAGGTGGCACTGTCACCCTCCAATCCACTGTCACTTTTGGATATCTATAAATGTTGGAGTCAGAAAATAAAAAGCCTTTTTTACCTTGGAAAGAGCAGTGAGTCCCTGTTGTGTTGTTTTGTGTCCTATAGTGACAGGGGAGGGCACTGGGCAGGAATTCCATGGTGCATCTCCTGCTCTGCCTTTGGCCCTGCTCCTCTCAAACTCTTGGGACAGTTTGCACACTCCCTTTGAAAGGGCATTTGTGTGAAGGCTGTTCCATGGCTGGGATGTTTAGAATGCTGGGATCAGGGGGCTGAGCACTGTGCAAACCCCACTCTGGCCTTTGGTAGCGAGGGAGCAGCACCCTACGAGATATAGCTAATTAATAATTTGTATCCCTTGCCTCATTATTAAATGTGGGTCCTCCACCCGCTTTCTGAAGATCTCAGAGCATGTTTGTAAATGCCAGCTTAAGATCTCAGAGCATGTCTGTCACTGCCAGTTTAACTCAGCTGGTTTTATTGCCTGCAGGTCACCTTTGGGGACCAGCAAGGAGGGGCTGGGGGTCATGGACTGGCAGCTGCAGGCAGGGATAAAATGAGGGCTTTGGACAGAAGGAACAGCCCAGTTCCTGGGAAAATTCCAGCTTGTGTACCATGGGAAGAAAGGAGAAAAAGCCAGGATATGAACACCCCTCAGAGTAGGAGTTTGTGGCCCAGCAGAGCATCCTACAGACTGGTTTAGGCACTGGATTGGCACCAGCAGCAAAAATGGGAATTTTTCTGCAGGTTGTTCATCCATCTTGTGTCCCAGGATGTTCTCACAGCCAGAGCTGCTGGGAACATTCCTCACCAACCTTCCTTCCCTAGGCCAGTGGAGGGGCTAAGTCACAAATAATTCCAGAGCCAGGAGGAGAAATGAGATGTCCACACCCTCCAATGATGTTTTGTGTCCTTGACACCTCCTTTCCTCACAGCAAACCTCTTACCCTTAGGAGCCACTGCAGGACTGCTTTGTTCCAAAGATCTGTACTGAAAAGGACCCCTGAAGGTTTGTTCCCACACTAGACCAGGTCTCTGCTTCTGGATCTACAATCCCAGAAGATTCTGAGCTGGAAGGGACCCACAAGGATCATCAAAGTCCAGCTTGGTAAATCTTGGTCAATTCAACTGTCTCAAGTCTCTCCCCACCCCTCTGGTGGCCTGTCCAAGGGCTTCACCACCATCCCAGGGAACAATATTTTCCCAATTTCCAACCTGAGCCTCCTCTCCTTCAAGCTATGGCAATTCTTCCTCACCCTGCTGCCACAGAAATTGGCTGCATCACCCTTTAAACCCCGTGCCAAGCACAGGTGGCTCTCTGACCCCTCTTACCCTCCTGCTTTTGCCAGACCCAGCCACCTGCAGTCTGTCCCCCATGTCCATGTCCCTCTCCACAGGGCCAGCACTTCTCCAGGTAATAGGAAGGTTTGGCCAGAGCCTCCATGGCACTGTAACAACCCTTGGAGCATGGCTGGAGCTCCCTGCAAGCAGATCCAGAGCACCTTGGTGTCTCCAGCCCAGCACAGCTCCAGGCAGACATGGAAAGGGTCAGTGCTGCTGCAGGAGCCTCCCCTGCTCTGGCTTTGCTCTTTTTTGACTCTCAGTTGGTTCTTTTCATCCTGGACCACTGAGCATCCCAGCAAGGGAAGGTGAATAATCTTCTGCCCTTGGATCCCCTGAGGAGCAGCAGGACAGGCCTTGACGAGGGCTCTGGTGCCCAGGTGACCCCAAGGTGTTGGAAAGTCTCTTTTTCCCAGCCTCGAGACTGAAGAAGACAGAATTCCTTGGCTCTGGTTCTCAAGGTTGTTTATTTTTTCTTATCTATTACATTCTTTCTCTGACCTGCTGAGGGCTGTCCAGCAGGTTGGGTTGAGGCATACTGACCTCCCTCAGGGCGGTGTTAACTTTTTGTACTAAAACCTACGTGTACTTTATTTACAATAATTTTCCAGTACCTATCACCTATGTTAGACAGTCTGTCTCTACTCTAAACCAATCTGTAAGTGCCACCATCACAGCAGAAGATGAAGGACAAGAAGAAGGAGAAGAAGGACAGGACACACCCAGATTCCTCCATCTTGCCTCCTGAACCCCTATTCTAAATCCCCAAAATTCTACATTTTCACCCTGTGACAAATTTACTATCATTCTACTCAAACTCTTGTGGCTTGTAACTCCTCACACAAAGTTGGTCATTGTTTCCATGGGCTACAATCAAAGGCACAGGTGTTTGTGACTCCATGCCAAGGTCTCTGAGCCCCCTGCCAGGGTCTGGAGTCCTCCAGGGCAGCCAGAGGAATGTTCTGGGTTCCAACAAGGCCTGGCTGGCTTTTGTGTCCATCACATCCTGCTGGCTATGAGGAGGGAGGGGAGAGCTCTCTGCTCCTGGCAGTGATGCTCGGGAGCCTCCCTCCCACTGGAGTGCAGCTCCTTTTTGGCAGCTGAGGAGGATGTGGGCACATGGAGCCAGGCACACTCTCAGCCCTTCAGAGGGATTCTGGACACCCTCTGTAATCTGGTTTCTCTGCTGTGGCCATTGCTATGAACAAGTTACTGTGTTTGTTGGCTGTTGGTGTTGATCACCAAGCTGAGGGTGTTGGTTGTGTTCATCACCAATGTTGTTAATCACCCAGCAGTCCCTTCCCTTGCCTGTACCTTTTTCCCTGTCGAGTATTGCCTCAGCTGCTTCCCAATGTAAAAAATGCCAATCACTTGTTTTTGAAATTTTAAAATTTTAATAGTAATAAAATGGTCATAAAAATAGCAATATAGTTAGAGTAATAAAATTTTTGGACAATTTGAATTAGGACAGTATGAGACAATAGAAACAAAGAGTTATGGACAGTCCGGGTACCTTTGTCTGGGCAGCATAAACCCAAAAAAGGACCCACGTTAACAGAGGATTAACCCTTAAAAACAATAACCTGTTGCATATTCATACACATCATACATGATGCATAAATTCCATTCAAACACAGGATTCTGTCTGGGCAGTGTCAGCTTCTTCTTCTTAATTGTAATGGCCCCTTCAAGCCTGAGCAAGGTGGGAAGTTCATTTGTTCTGATAGGAGAGCAATAAATTCTCTTTTACTGAAAGATTCAGGTGTCCTGTGGCTGCTATCTCACTGTGAGTCCTTTCTTTAAAAAAGTATCTTACATAGCATAATTTCTATTTTAACATTTTGTTATAACCTAAAACTATATTTAACACACTACTTAAGAGAATTAATACAGCATTATTTCTGACACAACACACATAATAGTAATTTGAATATTTGCAAAAAGCCAATCATAAAATACGCATTTTCACACCAAGAAGGCCTGAGCTAGGAAGGAGAGAGCGATGTCACCGGTGTAGATGTGAATTGAGAGACATCCAGTACTGTTTGAAAGAATAACACCCTAAAGAGACAAGCCAAGCTGCAGTGTAAGAGACTGAGTGATGTGTCTGACTCAGGAACAGTTTTCTTGTTCCATCAGCATCATTCCAGGCAGTCCCTGTAAGCCAACGAGAACAGGGCTAGGGCGAAGACTTTGGACCATGAATTTAGAGATGTGTTCCTTTGAACTATGAATTTAGAGGTGTGTTCCTTTGGACCATGAATTCGAGGTGTGCTCCTTTGGACCACGAATTTAGAGGTGTGTTCCTTTGAACTATGAATTTAGAGGTGTGCTCCTTTGGACCATGAATTTAGAGGTGTGCTCCTTTGGACCATGAATTCGAGGTGTGTTCCTTTGGACCATGACTTTAGAGGTGTGCTCCTTCGGACCATGAATTCGAGGTGTGTTCCTTTGGACCATGAATTCGAGGTGTGTTCCTTTGGACCATGACTTTAGAGGTGTGCTCCTTCGGACCATGAATTTAGAGGTGTGCTTCTTTGAACTATGAATTTAGAGGTGTGTTCCTTCGGACCATGAATTCGAGGTGTGTTCCCAGGCACGGTCGTGAGGATGGAAGCCCCAGCTCTGTTACACAGCAAAGCTGTTCACCTCCTCCTCCCCATCACCGAAGGGAGCAGTGGCAGCGTGTGTGACCCCTCCCAGAGCTATTTCACAATAAAGGCGTTAAAAAGGAGCCGCTCTCCTTGCCCATTGATTTCAGCCATCATTCCCATTTCCTCATTAAGCACTCCCGGGACATTCCCTGTGCTGCGTTTCTGTGATCCCAGCGCTCCTGCCTGGCTCGCTGGGACTCCCCTGGCCCTCCCTGCATCCTCCTGCTCCTGCTGCTGCCTCACCTGCCCTGGGGCACCGCAGCAGTTCAGGCAGCAGCCACCAGGCTGCTGTATTTCCCTGGAAATACCACTACAGGTTCTGCATATGTAAAAGCCTGCGAACGGTGACTCTCTGTGAAGGCAATGAATATTCCTGAGCCGCTCCAGGCACAGCCTCATCTCAAGGAGCCTCCCAGCAGCTCCTCCTGCTCTTATCTCCTCCTTGCCAGCCACTCCAAGGGCTGCGTTCCTGCAGGATTCCTTCTTCAGGCTCCAGGAGGGGACTCAGCGCCCTGTCTGCCCTCAGAAGGGTTTGTTAGAATTATCAAGAATTATCAAGAAGGAGATTTCACAGAATCCCAGATGGGTGAGGCTGGAGGGAGCGCAGAGGGTCCCTGGTGTCCCCTGGTGCCCCAGCAGGGCCATGGCAGAGCTCAGGGCACAGCAGGGTGTGCTCACAGCTCTGCCATGGCCCCAGCCAGGAGCCCCCAGAGCCTCTCTGGGCTCTGCTCAGGGCTGGCACTGCCCAGGGCAGCAGTTCTGCCTCCTGGCCAGGGGCAGCTCCTGGGCTCAGGCCCTGCCCGTGGCTCTGGGGCCATGGCTGGGCCTGGAGCAGAGTCTGGGGCTGCTCTGAGCCCTGCACACAGGGACAGACTGGGGGACACAGGGACACACAGACAGGGACACACTGGGGGACACAGGGACACACAGACAGGGACAGACTGGGGGACACAGGGACACACAGACAGGGACACACAGACAGGGATACACTGGGGGACACAGGGACAGACTGTGACAGACTGGGGGACACAGGGACACACAGACAGGGACAGACTGGGACACAGGGACAGACTTTGACAGACTGGGGGACACAGGGACAGACTGGGGGACACAGGGACACACAGACAGGGACACACTGGGGGACACAGGGACACACAGACAGGGACACACTGGGGGACACAGGGACACACAGACAGGGGCAGACTGGGACAGGCAGACAAGGACAGACAGGGACAGACTGGGGGACACAGACAAGGACAGACTGGGACACTCAGGGACATCCAGGGACAGACAGGGACAGACTGAGGGACACAGATAAGGACACACAAGGACACCCAGGCACACCCAGGGACACTCCATCTCAATTCAGCCCAGGTCCAGCACAACACAGCCATGGAAAAGCTCTGCAGGAGTGGCTTGAGCAGCAATAATGCTTTTCATGAGAAACAAACATCGGGCAACTTTGTGATGAAACTTTTATGTTTGAAACATTAAAAATACCAACAGCTCTGGTGAGCTGCGTGTGTGAGTGGTGCTCAGAGATAAGCCAGGAATCTGCCATGAATATGGATCAAAGAGCCTTCATGGAAGAGCTCTGTCCTAAAATTCTGTTTGGGAGGGTGGGGTGACAAAATATCCATGGAAGGAAAGGAAAAAACAAAGGCAAGGGAAAGAATGAGAATTCACTCTGCTTCCTCAGCTGAGGATCTCCACTGGAGAGGGTTGGGGTGCTCTCCATTTGGGAGAAGGGCACTCTCTGGGAAGTTCAATGGCAAATATTCACTGTAGGAATGATTTTGGGAGACTGAGGCAGCTGCTGCTGTTCCTACCAATGTCTGCTTCCCTCGGGAATGCTGGGGTTTGGAATGCTGGGGTTTGGAATGCTGGGGTTTGGAATGCTGGGGTTTGGAATGCTGGGGTTTGGATTGCCTTGCTCTGGAAAGAACAAGCTCTGGGCCAGGCCCTGTGGAGTGTCTGCAAATGGGGAATGGGGCTGGGAATTCCTGTCTAAGGGCATTCCATGGAGGTCTGGGCTCTCTGAAAGGTGTCCAGAGAATGGGGTGGTAATGGACAGCCTGGGAGAGCTGGGGGTGCTCACCTGGAGAGGAGAAGGCTCCAGGGAGAGCTCAGAGCCCCTGGCAGGGCCTGAAGGGGCTCCAGGAGAGCTGGAGAGGGACTGGGGACAAGGGATGGAGGGACAGGACACAGGGAATGGCTCCCACTGCCAGAGGGCAGGGATGGATGGGATATTGGGAATTAGGAATTGTTCCCTGTGAGGGTGGGCAGGCCCTGGCACAGGGTGCCCAGAGCAGCTGGGGCTGCCCCTGGATCCCTGGCAGTGCCCAAGGCCAGGCTGGACATTGGGGCTGGGAGCAGCCTGGGACAGTGGGAGGTGTCCCTGCCATGGCAGGGGTGGCACTGGGTGAGCTCCAAGGTCCCTTCCAACCCAACCCATTCCATGATCCCATGGTATCTCAGCACTTTCTGCAGTTTCCAGGATCATCACAATCCCTGCATTGACCGGGGAAGGTTTGTGTGCCCTGAGGATCCTGCTGGGAACAGCACATTTGGAGACAACACTCAGGAGCTTGGTAAGGCTGATCCATGCCCAAGAAAATGCCTCTTCTTCCCAAACAGAGTCCCAGGCTCCCTGGAGTCCCTGGTCCTGAAGCTTAGACCCAGGGAACATGACTCTCCCCAAAGACCTCAACTCCAAATCTCTCTTCAACTCCTTTATCCATCCATAAACTGCTCCTTGGTTTATTCCCCAGCTCTGCCTTTCACCACCACCTTTGATATATAAAAACCCACTTGGTTTTTGGCAGGTTTAATGTTTTTCCCTGATTTCCCACCTAAAGTAGGGCAGTTGTTTTATCCCTGAACTGGCTGCTGCTCTCTATGTAGGTTAATAAGGTTTGCCTTCATTATTTACACAAGGTTTTGTTTGTTTATTTGCACTTCTCCAGGAAATTTTACATAAAATGCTACCAGGAGCAAAGAAAAAGAATAATTTTGTAAATGTGTGAGTTCTTAGGGGAAAAAGACAACAAAAGAACAACACAGAAATTATGTTCCCAACTAAAACATCAGAATTAAGTCTTCAGGGAGCCCTTGGTCACTCCGAGGAGCAAAAGGAAGGTTTGATATTATTTTGAAATATTTTTTTGACGTTTGAAAGTGAGAAAATTGGATCACTTCAGCCACTACATTTAATTTAAATGTGAGTCACAGGATGAGCCCCTCCTAGGAACCTGAGCTCTGCAAATGCTTGCCATAAAGCTGGGGGAGAAAAAGCAATATTTAACCCTACTAATCATCAGTGATATTCTGTTATTGTTAATGCCCTGCTATCAAACACAAAGAAGGGAGGTGGGCAAAGTGTGGGCAATAAAGATGCAGGATCTGGCCCTAAGGGTGGGTGTCAGGTAGCAGGAGCTCCCAGGTTGACAACCCAGGGAAGATCAAAAAATGTCTCAGGACCAAAGTAGGTCTGGCAATGAACCAACTCCTGCAGCAGTGGGGATGGAACCAGCACAGATGGAGCAGGAGGTGCAAACCTGGAGTGATGGAAGGGCTGGGAGGTGATGGAATCATCCCTTCCCTGTCCCACAGCTCCCAGGTGCTGTCCCACAGCAGCAGGAAAGGGGGAACTTCTCCTGGAGCCCCAGCTCAGCTGCACCAGGAGTGCTGAGGCCTCACTGAGGCTGCTGATGTTCACTTCCATTGTCATTTGAATGAGATTTTAATGTCAATGGGAAGCTCCAGGAGATGGAACTGTTCCAGCAGCACTGGTGGAAGTGGGATGGGATGGGATGGGATGGGATGGGATGGGATGGGATGGGATGGGATGGGATGGGATGGGATAGGGTGGGATGGGGTGGGATGGGATGGGGAGATGGGCATGGCCTGGCTCTGGCTGCCAGGAAAATAACAAGAATGTTGGTACAAACCACCAGCAGCACAGGGATAAAATA
Organism: Geothlypis trichas; assembly: GCA_009764595.1. Taxonomy (NCBI): domain Eukaryota; kingdom Metazoa; phylum Chordata; class Aves; order Passeriformes; family Parulidae; genus Geothlypis; species Geothlypis trichas. Next base: position 711,837 of record CM019918.1, read on the forward strand.
ACCAGCCCTGGATGGCTTCCAGCAATGGCAGATCATGCTGGGAGCGATTCCACAGCCTGAGGGAGCTGGGCAGGAAATCAGGATGGAGTTGCTGTCCCTCCAGGATGGGGTAGGTGATGGGAAATCCAGGATGGCAGTGCTGGCCCCCTCCCTGCCCAGGCCAGGACAAAGCCTTTGCTTCCCATGGGCAGTCTCAGAGTTTCTCTTCATCTGCTGCCCTCATGTTATTAATATTCATGATCCAAATCATCCCTTTCCTGCTCAGGAAATTGAAAGCTCAAATAAAATGTATTAATGTGTCCATTTTCCTGCACATATTTCTGAGCTTGATTTCCCAGAAGTTTATCCAGGGCACATTCCCTGTCACAGAGCTTTCAGTGCTGAAGAAACAGCCAAGACACCAAAAGGCTGGGATGGGGACAGCTCCACTGGGGCCATTCCACCTTCCCAGCCCCCTGCTATTGCCACCTGGAGATGGTGCCAGGAGGGGATCAGGAATGGGGAAAACCTCCTGTCTTGGGGAAGATGAAACAGGAAAGCCTCATAAATATGATTGTCTGGCAAAAGATTTTGAGAATATAAAAACAATAAGCAAGACTGAAATGAAAGCAAGCTTTGAGATCCCTCAGTTACTGAACACCTGGAAAACAATGGCATGGCCAGCTGAAGGTGATCCCCTTTTGATGGAACAACACCCTCTGCTTGCAGACAGGCCCAAGGGTCAGAGCAGACCCTACAGCTTGGCAGAAGGGGCCCAAAGAGGAGCTTTTAGGGTTTAAAAAGTAACACAGTATGGTAATGTAATGATTCTTATAGGCTGTATGGAAATGCTGTAGGATTTGTATCTTGTACTAGATTGGTTAGTGAGAATTAGAATATCCAACACAGAAGATTTATGGTATTGTAATGGGAACCTCGCTCTCTTACCCTTTTACTCTCTCACCCTCTCACCCTCTCTCCCCCTCTCTTCTCTCAGTCCTGCTCCAGCTGTGTTTGGCAGCTCCCAGCAGGGCCCTGCCCCCAGGCCCTTTGCAATAACCCCAAGTTCCTGACCTGGTGCAGAGATCTCTGCTCTCCATCCATCCTGACCATGCTACACTCCTGGAAAGGTGTGAGTGCTGGCTGCCAGGATCAGTGTGACATGGAGTCCCAGCAGGGGATGCCCCAGGGACAGAGGGATGGGCACAAGAGGAGCAGCCCGTGGGGATGGGCAGGGCAGCAGGGCTGGGGGATCCTGGGGTATCCCAGAGGGGGTGAGGAAGAGCATTGCCAGCAGCTCAGGGGTGATGCTGCCCCTGTGCCCAGCCCTGGGGCACCTCTGGCTGCTGTGCCCAGCTCTGGATCCTCAGCACAGCAGGGCCAGGAGCTCCTGGAGCTGAGCAAGGGCCTGGAGCAGCTCGGGGCCAGCAAAGGCTGAGGGAGCTGGGGCTGCTCAGCCTGGAGAGGAGCCCAGGGAGGGAGAGGGGCCTGAGCCCTGGGGGGACCTGGGGGTGCCTGGGTGTCTGTACCTGTGTCCCCCTGTCTGTCCCTGGGTGTCCCTGTGTCCCCCAGTCTGTCCCTGTGTCCCCCAGTGTGTCCCTGTCTGTGTGTCCCTGTGTCCCCCAGTGTGTCCCTGTCTGTGTGTCCCTGTGTCCCCCAGTGTGTCCCTGTCTGTGTGTCCCTGTGTCCCCCAGTCTGTCCCTGTGTCCCCCAGTGTGTCCCTGTATCCCCCAGTCTGTCCCTGTGTCCCTCAGTGTGTCCCTGTCTGTGTGTCCCTGTGTCCCCCAGTGTGTCCCTGTCTGTGTGTCCCTGTGTCCCCCAGTCTGTCCCTGTCTGTGTGTCCCTGTTTCCCCCAGTCTGTCCCTGTCTGTGTGTCCCTGTGTCCCCAGTCCATCCCTGTGTGCAGGGCTCAGAGCAGCCCCAGGCTCTGCTCCAGGCCCAGCCATGGCCCCAGAGCCACGGGCAGGGCCTGAGCCCAGGAGCTGCCCCTGGCCAGGAGGCAGAACTGCTGCCCTGGGCAGTGCCAGCCCTGAGCAGAGCCCAGAGAGAAAATATCATGGCTACATGATCCCACCATGGTTTACACTGGGGATGCAGCTCAGCATGTCCTGCCTGCAGCTCCTGGGGACACTCCCAGGGAAATCTTCCCGTGCTCTAATCAGATCTTCAGAGCCAAAATATTCCCCAAAAAAGTCTCCTAATCGGCTGCACAGCTCCAAGGAGTGTATCCCACATCAGCTGAACCAGATCAGCCATTGGCACCAGCACACTGAGCCCACAATAACTCCCCTGAACTCAGTCCTGCCTTTAGGAGCTTTGCCTAAGCTTTATCATTTTGCACCCCTCACCTGCTAAAACCACAAACCTGGATAACTCTGGGCTCAGAAAATGCATTTTGATCTCAATTTTGTAAATGAAGCAGGATCAGGTATGAAATGTGTCTTTTGTAGAACTGTGGAATCACCAAGGCTGGAAAAGACCTTCCAGATCCAAGCCCAGCTTAGTCAAAAATGAGTGAGTTGAAACATTCTTGGGAAAATCCTGTTTCTCTGAGACTTCCTGAGACAGCTGGGCTTGGATGTGGAGCTCTGTGTGGGTTGGGAGCAGAGCCATTGTCATGTCCATTGTCATGATTTTACTGCTGAACTTCCCAAGTGGAGCCAGAATTCCCAGGAATTGTATGAGAAAGGAAAGTGTGACCCTGCCCAGGTGCTCCCACTCCTGTGGGAGGGACATGGGGGGGCTGTGTGGGGACAGTGACAAGGTATCAGCAGGACAACACAAATCACAAGGCTTGGGGAAGGTGAAGCAGCTTCCAGGGAACTTCTCCAGCTCCTTGAATGCCTCCCCTTAGCATAAAACTGCAGAAAAAACAGCTGCAGTCAAATCCAGCACTGAGTTATTTGCCCAAATTCCAGGGAAAACACCAGGCTGGCTGCTCTATAAAAATCAGAAGTGGTGAAGCCACTGGCATTGAAAAGGTTATTTAATGTACAGCACTGAAATCACAGGTTCTGCAGAGCTCAGAGGCATTTCCTGGGCAATTTTCAGATTGCCCAGCACAACCCTGGCTGGGATTTGATTCTCCTTTGATTCCCAGCATTGCAATGAGAGATGGAATTTTCCATAAGAATGGGTTTGGGCAGAAGGGTCTAACAGACAAATGAGGGAGCATCAGAGAGAAATAACATCATAACAGCCCTGGGGAGAGAGAGGAGGAGTGCCCTGCTGGGAAAATGGCAGAGGGATCAATTCCAACAGGGACATCACTGGGATTGAAGGGGAATGAGCAGGACAGGATGGGCAGGGGGAGCCCTTTGGGGAGCAAGACCTGAGTGAGGAGAAACCCTTTAAGGCTGAACAATTACTGAGCTCCATCACTGAGAAAGAAAGGAAACCTCTTCTGGTAAACCACTGCCAGGCTGGGCAGAAATTACTGCTGGATGAAAGTCCCCAGAGCAAGGATGGTGCCAAGGGCTCTGGGAATCCACTGGAAACAAACAGGGAAGACAACACCCATGGAAGCTGCTTTTCCCCATCTCTGCTTTTCCCCATTTTCACCTCTGAGGCACTGCCTCACTGTCCCTGTGCTTTTCACCATTCCAAGCATGGCAGAGCCCATGAGGAATGTGAGCATTCCCATCCCTGACAGCCTTCAGTGCCCTCCAGTTCCATCCTCAGGCAAGTCCAGGCCTGAGTCCTCAGCTCAGGGATGGTGGCTGGGCAAGAACTCCCTGCTGGCTGCTGGGGAGTTACCAACAGGGCAAGGGCTGAATGAAGCCAGCAGGGGTTTCTGACAAATAACTGGCAAATTCCAATCAGTAACCAGGAAAAAGGTGTGAAGTGCAACATTTCAGAGTGTCATGGAATATCCTGACCTGGAAGGGACCCCCAGGATCATTGATCCAGCCCCTGTCCCTGCCCAGACCCCCAACAACCCCACCCTGTCCATCCCTGGCAGTGCTGCCCAAAGGCTCCTGCAGCTCTGGCAGCCTCGGGGCCGTGCCCATTCCCTGGGCAGCCTGGGCAGTGCCAGCACCTCTGGGGGAAGAACCTTGGCCTGAGCTCAGCCTGAGCTGCCCTGGCCCAGCTCCAGCCATGCCCTGGGTGCTGTCCCTGTCCCAGAGCAGAGATCAGAGCCTGCCCTTGGGAGGATGTTGAAAACCCCAATGAGTCTCCCCTGCCTCCTCTTCTTCAGCCTGAAAAAAAATCACAGTTTTAGATCTGAAATAGGAGATTATGAGGGTCACAGGATCACAGGATGATGGAATGGTTTGGGTAGGAAGGGACCTTAAAGCCCATCCAGTGCCACCCCTGCCATGGCAGGGACACCTCCCACTGTCCCAGGCTGCTCCCAGCCCCAATGTCCAGCCTGGCCTTGGGCACTGCCAGGGATCCAGGGGCAGCCCCAGCTGCTCTGGGCACCCTGTGCCAGGGCCTGCCCACCCTGCCAGGGAAAAATCTTTGGGGCCATGAGATGTTTTACCAGGAATTCTTCCCAGCATTGGGCACCTCTTGAAATACACAATACCCAGCGTGGCTGGTATTGGAGCCTAGGCTGGAGAGAGAGAGAGAGCCTTTCCCTGGATGACAGGCATGGGACTGTGCACTGAGAGCAGCTCAGGCTGAGCTGGGCTCTGTGCAGCAGCAAGGCGCTGTCTCATTCAAGGAGAAAGCCAAGAAGAAATTAAATTCTGAGCACTGGAATGCACTTAATCATTGGCCCGTGAAGTTCTCAGTGCTTCCTGATGAATGAGGAGAGCGTTCCCCAATTCCCTGGGCACAAGAAAGCCGGGATGTGCCGGGCACAGCCGCCGAGTTCACAACTTCACAGGCAGCACTTCCACCACATGCAGCTCGTAAAAGCAATTGACTGGAAAGCACATTAAAACCTTCTCCTCTCACTCAGTCCTGTCAGGGCCTGGAAGAAGCAGCTCTGGAATGCCAGGAAGAATGGGAAAGCAGGTACCCTGCATAAAGAAGAAAAGGCGTTCAGAGCTGAGCTGAATTCATGCATGAGCAGGGGAACAGCTCAGGACTTGAGTGCCACTCAAATCTTGGGGCAAAAGTCGCTGTGCAGATGAGCTGGAAAGGTCCAAACCCAGGAGGAAAGATCCAAACCTAGGAGAAAAGATCCACCCCCAGGAGATAAAACCTGGTAAATCTGTGATGCTGGGGACAAGGGCACTTTAGCTCAGGTGAGGAAGGTTCTGAGCTCACAAAGCTTTGCCAGCACTGTGGCTTCAGCCCCTGCAGGAACCCAGGGATAACGTGATGCTCCTGCAATGGAATCATCCCATCTTTGTCAGCCTGGGCTCGTGTAGGTGGGCAGGATGCAGCAGTTGGAGCCCTCCTGCCAACTCCTCCGTTTGGGTGAGAAAGCTTCACTTCTAGCACTCACCTCCCTTTCTCCTCCTTGCAGTGGCAGCCCCCGGAGCCGGGGCCGTGCCATCCGGCCCTGGCTCACACCTCAGAGCACAGGAGTCAGGAGGTGCTGACACGCTGGGACTCAGCCCTCAGCTCTGGCACTGGGTGCTGACACACTCACAAACAATGCAGGAAACTGTGACCGTGTTCACAGGGCTTCTTGGATGAGGGAAGAGACGAGGCTCTGACTCCATGTTTCAGAAGATTGATTTATTATTTTATGATATATATTACATTAAAACGATACTAAAAGAATAGAAGAAAGGATTTCATCAGAAGGCTAGCTAGGAATAGAATAGGAAAGAATGATAACAAATGTTTGTGGCTTAACTCTCTCTCCGAGCCAGCTCAGTGTGATTGGCCATTAATTACAAACATCCACATGAGACCAATCCCAGATGCACCTGTTGCATTCCACAGCAGCAGATAATCATTGTTTACATTTTGTTCCTGAGGCCTCTCAGCTTCTAAGGAGGAAAACTCCTAAGGAAAGGATTTTTCATAAAAGATGTCTGTGACAGGAAACCAGCACCAGAAGCTGGGTCACATGGAGATGCTTGAGCCAGCCCTGGGTGAGGAGAGAGCTCCAAGGGGCTGAGCTGGGAGCTCTTGGCACAATCAGCCATGTGGGATGCTCCAGTTTTGGCTTTGACATCTCTGTGCAGCTCCCAGTTCTGGGTTTGATGCATTGTGCCCCAAACCTTCTGAGATTTGACCCCTTTTTTGAGGTGTTTCTCTGTTTCTCTGCTCTGTGGAGGCATCACAGAGCTGTGATCTCAGCTGAGAACATTCGGAGGGAAGTGTTGGGGAGGGCGTGTGGAGCTGAAGCCAAAGCTCTGCCCACCTGCAGTCAGGTGATTCTTGCCACAGGTTGTCAGGGAGGGTTTTAGTCCTTGCTGGTTCCAGTCCCAGCTCTGCTCCTGCTGGGATTGAGCAGCAGAGGGGCTGAGACAGCTGAGGAGCCAAAGGGAGAATGCTGGATCTTGGAGCAGAACAGTGCCCAAACACTCACCCTGAGAACTGACAGCTTGGACAATTACCTGTGTAAAACCAAGAAAGCCAGGGATAAACAAGGCCAGAGCAGAGACAGTGACATCTGCAAGGTCAGGACAGAGCCTGGGGAGATGGAGCTGCTCGGGAGAGGACTCACCTGAGAGGAGAGAAGGGCTGAAAGGCTGTCAGAGGGGTTTACAGCTGAAAGGCTGTTACAGAGGTTTACAGCTCTATTTCCCGGTGATTAACAGCCTCTCCCACTGCCTGCAGTTGCTCCTCACCACACACACAGCAGAGCAGCTGCCATTTGGCTCCTGCACAGAGCCAGGGGTGCCCATGTCCTCGTGTCTCTCTCCCAAAAAGCCACATTACAAATGGTCCTAAGGACTCATCTTCCCAGATTATTGCCCTTCCTCCTGATGCTGATGTGACATTGGGAAGTGCTAATGGAGAGCAGTGGCTGAGCAAGGAAACTGCTTCTGATAATGCAAACCAAGAGAAGTCAGTGAAGGAAAAGTACTGGAATTTTCTGAGCTCACTCAAGTTCTTTCATTCAAATGATGAGAGAATATTTTGCCTTTTTTATTCAGGTTCTTTAAAATAAAAGGTTCACTAACAGGGAAAATCTCTGTCAATTTGAAACAACAAAACCCTGTCATTTAGAGAGAAAGGAGTCTGAGCGCTGTCACATGGGGAATATTGACACAGAGCATTTTCTCATTTCCAAAGCAAAATATTTCCTTCTAGAAAATGTGAAAATGAGGTATTTTGACATGTTCAAAAAATTCTCTTTTACTGCCTTCTCTGCTGAAAGCATTTGGCAAATTCAGGCGGCAGCAATGCAGGAAAGTTTCATTCCCTGACACTTCCAGGCTGTGGATAATTGTGTTCAGCTCAGAGCCCAGCTCAGCTCTGGCAGGTGTGGAGCTACAGGTGCCTGAGGGGCTGATGGATCTCCTCTGCTCTAAATCCCATCCTTCTCCTTGTGCTGAAATGCCTGGGAGTGCTTGGATCATAACTGGGAGGAGTCAGCCAGAGCTTCCACTGACAGCAGAATTCATGGACTCCCAGGGTACTTTGGGTGGCAAGGGACCTTAAAACCCATCCAGTGCCACCCCTGCCATGGCAGGGACACCTCCCACTGTCCCAGGCTGCTCCCAGCCCCAATGCCCAGCCTGGCCTTGGGCACTGCCAGGGATCCAGGGGCAGCCACAGCTGCTCTGGGCACCCTGTGCCAGGGCCTGCCCACCCTCACAGGGAACAATTCCTAATTCCCAATATCCCATCCAGCCCTGCCCTCTGGCACTGGGAGCCATTCCCTGTGTCCTGTCCCTCCATCCCTTGTCCCCAGTCCCTTTCCAGCTCTCCTGGAGCCCCTTCAGGCCCTGCCAGGGGCTCTGAGCTCTCCCTGGAGCCTTCTCCTCTCCAGGTGAGCACCCCCAGCTCTCCCAGCCTGGCTCCAGCCCTTGCAGCATCTCTGGTGCCTCCTCTGGGCTCTCTGCAGCAGCTCCAGGTCCCTCCTGTGCTGGGGCAGCCCTGCAGGTGGGGTCTCACCTGAGTGGGGCAGAGGAGCAGAATCCCCCCTGTCCCCCCCAAGCTCAGGTGTCCCCCGTGTCAGATCCCAGCTGCCATCACTCCCTGATCACTGCTCCATGAAATCCCAATTGTTCCTTCATCCCATGGCCGTGTGATCCCAGGGCAGCCCATTAGCACCCAGGGAAACAGGAACTGTGTGAGGAGGCCCTGGTTACCAGCCCAGCCACCAAATGTCAAGCTGCATTTTTAGCTCTGAATGGAATTAATTTGCCAGTGTTCCCTCGTTAAATGTCAGGTCCTTGTGACTTGTATACATTAAACAATTCACAAATTGGAAAGCACTTGTGTAATCAAGTTAAGCGTGAGGTGGGCAGATTCCCTGCACCTAAACAAACCTGAAACTTCCCTTTTCCAATTAATATTTCATTTTATAACAGCCGCCACATTAATTCTTAATTAAATGCTTATTTGAGACACTCTACTGATTAGTGTGAACTAATGAGGAACAATATGAATTGTTTATCCAGCTTCCACTTACTTTCTTTCATAAAAAGGAATTGGTGTTTGGATGACTACTTTCATGTCTGGCTTTGCCCTAAAATGATTTACTTCCAGAAGAACTTCCACAGGGGCAGGTTGGATATGAGGGAGAATTTCCTCACTGACAGGGCTGGCAAGCATTGGAATGAGAAGTGGAGGGTTCACCATCCCTGGAAATGCTCTGTGGATGTGGCACTGTGAGTCTCTGTCCGAAGTTTCTCTCATCTGTCTCATGGTCATCATGGAAAGGACAGAGACTGGAACCACTGAAGAAGACCCTGGCTGGAATCCTGGTCCTGCTGGAGATGGTTACTCGCCAAGATCCTGAGGCCTGAGCAAAGCCTTTGGTTTGCTATTGGAATTAAATACCAATATAATCAGATAAATACCAATATAACCAGATGGAACGTGCCTGGGCTCGTCTGGCCCTTGCTGCTTGACCAAGGGCAGCAGCTGTGGTGGTTTCACCTCAGAGACACCTTTGGCTGGCTGGATGCTGCAGCTGGGCACATGGGGACAAGTCCAGGCCTGCAGGAGCTCAGGTTTCCCTCTGGCAGAGAAGCTTTCAGGTGATGGTGAAGGAAAGGAGTCGGTTCTGATGGAGGGTTTGGATCCAGAGCTTTATTCTGGCCCACAGGCCTCTGAATGCAGCAGCAGCTCCAACAGAACTCCCTGAGCCCGTGGTTGCTGTTTCTTTGAACCCCGGGGAGAGGGGCAGGGAAGGGGTAGGGAGTCACCAACCAGGTAAGGGGGAAAGTCTCAGGGGACAAATGACACCTGGATGGCCCAATGTACCCCAGGGGAGAAAGGCATCTTTTGAACTCTGCCAATCACTCAATGCCCCTCTGGAATGCCAGGATTGACAGACAGCACTCAGCAGGGGCAAGGGAGGGGAAGGGAGAGGTGATTGGCACACCTGGGGAAAGAACCGAGATACTGAGACAGGCAGTTACATCACACTGCAACAGTGTGCCAGGCTGTTGTTTGCAGGTGTGTTTGTTTCCATGGAAGACTGAATCTAATGAAAAGGAGGACATCTTGCCCTTCTTTGCCTGCACCTGCTTAGCAACAATAGCCCTGGAATTTCCCCATCTCTCAGCCTGGTTGGACTTTTCTGGGGTAACCCTTGGTGGTCCCCAGGGAAGACCCCACATCTGCTTTACAACCACTGTGACGGATGGACTGAGATGGGAGAAGCCTCTCCCAAGGACTGAGACATGGAACCCCTCCATGGAGGAGCTCCCCCTCCTGCCAAGGACTGAACTGAAACCCCCAGCCCGAGGGAGGTGTGGGGCAAGCGAGCTGACCACAGTGAGATGTTTGCCTGCAGGTGTGAGCAGTGGGCCTGGAATGCAATGGCTCTCGCCCACTGCTGAGAGCATGGACTGTGTGTGCCCTTCTTCAATGCCCTTTTTTTCCCCTCCAGAAATTAAAATAGACTATTCTTTACTACTTTTGATTTGACTTCAAGATTCATCCCCTTCCCCCATCAAAAAAGACTATAATAGGAGTTCAAATTGATCAGGATCTCTGAGATCTTCCCTGATGTGACCAGCTGAACTCCATTGCCTGAAGACTTCGAAGGACTTTGTCTCTCTATGTTTGGTAGCTCTATACCTTCCTTCTCTTCCTCTCTCTTTTCCCTTATTCTTCCTTTTTCCCCCAAACTCCCCTAATGCATTTTGCTGTGATTATTCAATAAAGGTGCATCTGGTTTTGATTATTACTGCAAAACCCCCTGCCAGGTTGGTGTTTTTCACTCTGAGACTGATTCACAAACCATCACAAATCCTGTTCATAAGGACAGATTGTGACAGGCACCTGGGGACATGTTTGGTGGTGACCACCATGATGATCTTAGAGGGCTTTTCCACCCTTAATGATGCTGGGAATCTGTGGCCAGAAATCAGGGAATTATTGGTCTTGGGAGGGACATAAAAGGTCATTTACACAAACGTTCATGGTGTTCTGATTGTGGCTGGTCTGCTTTGATCCAGGCAACCACAGGCTAAAAACCTCAGGAATGAAAGTTTCACATCCATCTTCCCAGCTAATTCCCAAAAAACCTCTAGAAGAAATTGTCCAAATGCCTTTTCAGCCCAAAACCAACCCAAAAAGAGGCAATGCTGTTCTTAGCTCATGCTCAGAGCTTGTGCAGAGGCACCTGAGCCTCACCTGAGCCTCCCCCACCCCTGCAGCCCCTTCTCTGAGGCAGGGGGGGCTCAGCACCTCCAGTTCCCCCTGCCCTGGGGTTGGAGGATTTCCCAACAAACCCGAGAAGCTCTGGCACTGGGAGTGCTGAGCAGGCATTTCCATGGCCCTGTCCCCTCTCAGAGCTCCTGCATTCTCACCCTGTGGCTCTGTGTGTGCACTCAGAGCTGTTTGCACCTGCATTTATGACAGCCTTTATTGACCATGAACTTGTCCTGGCGTTTTATCACTTTTTATCACCTCATTCTTCAGAACCGGGAGCTCTTCCCTCAGCTTTTCACAAGCACCTTCAGGTTTGTCTGTCCTGGAGGCTGTTGAAGCACAAAAAATTTGGTGTTTGAGAGCCACACCTCACAAAACCAACAAAAACTTGCTGGTGAGAAAGTTAAAAGGCACAAGGTCAGGCCAGATTTTTGGGAAGCTCTACTGGCATTTTCCCTTGCTCAAAGGAGCTCATTGACTCTCTTGGTCACCCAGAGGCCACAAGGGGCCTCTCCCCTCACTCAGGGCAGGTCATTTTCCTTCACGTCTGTTGATGAAGGGACTTTATGAAAGATTTTTTGAATGACAAATTCATCATCTGGATATTGTACCTATGAACTCCTTCGTTATTGACCTATGAATCATTTATTAACTCCTATTTATTACCTAATAACTCCTTCAAATTTTTCTCAAATTTTTGCAGCAGGATTTCTTTATTTCTATCTAAACATCCTTTTTGAGCACTTTTCCCAGGCTGTGATCCCTTGATGTTGTTCATGGGTTTGCTGCACTATTCAAGCACAATTCCAGAGAAGGAGAATTCCCATGGACATCAGCAGGTATTATCACAATTGTGACCTGACAGTTGTGGAATCACTGAGGTTGGAAAAGACCTCCAACATCAACCCAAGCTTCAACCAACATCTCCATGGCCACTGGAACACAGCACAAATTCCCACGTATTTTGAACATTTCCAGGGGTGCTGATGCCAGCACTGCCCTGGGCAGTGGTGCCAATGTTTCATCCCTCTGCAGTGAAGAATCTGCTCCTGATATCCCACCTGAACATCCCCTGGTGCTGCCTGAGGCCGTTTCTCCTTGTTCAGTGTCCTTGTGGTGCCCAGGAGGTGTCACTGCAGGGGCAGTGCAGGGGACACGGAGCCTGCAGGCAGCAGAGGATGCAGGAATGCTGCCCATGCCAGGAAAACCAGTCCTAACCCAACACCACTAAATTAAAGCTTTTAGAATATAAAGCTTTTTGAAATAGCAGGAGAGCAAAGACAGGGGAGGAATAAACACATAAATGGGAGCTTTCATTATGCCCACACAAGAGCTTGCAATGAGCTCAGGTACAGAAATCATTTGCACACCCTCCAAATGACATTTCCTGGGAGCAAGAGCTCCGGGATGCCATCAGGAAAGAAGAAATTCTCGATTTAATCCTGAGTATTGAACCAGTCCTGCTCCAGGTGCAGCCATCAGGGTGGCTCTGGAATGGTGATCATTGGGTTTGTGGGAGGGAGAAAGCCACAAGTGGAAATCCCCTTTAATAAAGTCATGCTTTAAAAGGCCATGAAGAAGTAATGACATAACAAAAAGGAGAAGAAAAAGTAAAAGGAGCAGCAGAAAGGGCAAAGTATTTTTGGGTGGAATAAACTTATTTGGGTACAGGGTCAGCAGAACATGGTGAGGGCACATCATCCACTGAAAAATACAGAAATAGCCCTAAAATGGTCAAACTGTGGGGTGAATGGAATGATTAGATTTAAATAGAATTATATTAAATTATATTAAATTAACTTCTTAAAAGGAAAAAGAGAGAGGAGCTCTCATGACTTTAACAAAACCAGAATTTAAGAGGAACAAACTTCTGAGAAACCGCAAATCTGTTGAAGGACTGAAGCTTGAAATAGAAGATTTTTTTTAAATACATTAGAAGAACACCTGCCAGAACATTATCAAATAAGGTTTAAAAAGATATCTTCTGGAACATAAGGGTTCCAGAAGAGAGGGAAGGTTTTATGGCTTTGCTTTGGGGCTGCCATGGAGAGTTCAGGGAAGTGGATTTTCACAGGGGCTGAGCCTGACCAGCTGTGGGCTCCTAAGGAGGAGCTTTAGGAATAAAAGGAATGGTGGGAAATGAGCAGGAACTGATGGCACCCACCCAAGAGGTTTAAAGGAATTCAGGGCTGGAATTGCTGTCAATGGGCTGTGCAAAGTATTCCTCAAATCAACCCCAATATTCTAGCAAGGAAAGGTAACAAACGAGGAGCCAGCTTTTAAAGGAAGCTCGGGAGCAGCTGGAGAAATTCAGAGGTGATCACAGATTTCCACCTGTGGCTCTCTCCCTCCCACAAACCCACTGATCACCATTCCAGAGCCACCCTGATGGCGTCACCTGGAGCAGGACTGGTTCAATACTCAGGATTAAATCGAGAATTTCTTCTTTCCTGATGGCATCCCGGAGCTCTTGCTCCCAGGAAATGTCATTTGGAGGGTGTGCAAATGATTTCTGTACCTGAGCTCATTGCAAGCTCTTGTGTGGGCATAATGAAAGCTCCCATTTATGTGTTTATTCCTCCCCTGTCTTTGCTCTCCTGCTATTTCAAAAAGCTTTATATTCTAAAAGCTTTAATTTAGTGGTGTTGGGTTAGGACTGGTTTTCCTGGCATGGGCAGCATTCCTGCATCCTCTGCTGCCTGCAGGCTCCGTGTCCCCTGCACTGCCCCTGCAGTGACACCTCCTGGGCACCACAAGGACACTGAACAAGGAGAAACGGCCTCAGGCAGCACCAGGGGATGTTCAGGTGGGATATCAGGAGCAGATTCTTCACTGCAGAGGGATGAAACATTGGCACCACTGCCCAGGGCAGTGCTGGCATCAGCACCCCTGGAAATGTTCAAAATACGTGGGAATTTGTGCTGTGTTCCAGTGGCCATGGAGATGTTGGTTGAAGCTTGGGTTGATGTTGGAGGTCTTTTCCAACCTCAGTGATTCCACAACTGTCAGGTCACAATTGTGATAATACCTGCTGATGTCCATGGGAATTCTCCTCCTCTGGAATTGTGCTTGAATAGTGCAGCAAACCCATGAACAACAGCACCAAGTGACCAAAGTCAGGAGTTATCTCCCCAGAACAGGGTTTATGAACTACTCTCACTTCTCTTCCCCAGATGGAAAACTGGAGATTCCTTCCTCCAAAAGCTCCCTCAGCAATCCTGGCCTGGTTTCTCCTGAGGAGCCCGGGCCTCTGCAGGGAAGAGGTTCCCAGGGAATGGTGAACTGCAGGTGTCCTGGGTTGCCAAGAAAATTGTATTCTATTACCATCTGTATGGCAGTTGTCTTCTGTTCATTGGGCAGTTTTCCTTATCTCTTCCACAGCCACTCCCCCTTCTGGGGAGACACTGCTGATAACAGCTCTGGAATGTCCCTGCATGGCTGATAAGAGCTACAGCATCCCATTGGGAGATGTGAGCCCAGAGGGAGGAGCCAAGCATTGCTACCCAGATATAATCTGGAGATTCTGGAACACCAGCACGGCTCCTGCACTGCATTGCCCAGAGGAACAGCAGCTTCCTCTTGCCCTGGATCTTCAGAGGAAGAATCCATCTTTCTCTCCAGGATCCCTGCTCCAGCAGAACCAGCCCTGACACTGCAGGAGGGCTGAGCCACAATTCCAATGGCACTGCTGCCAACAGCCTGACCCACAGGGTGTCAGCTTGGGTTCTGACTGTCAGTGTTGTTCTAGTGCACTGCATTGTTTATTTTATCCTTTTATTTTTTCTTCCCTATTAAAGAACTGTTATTTCCTGCTCCCATATTTTTGCCTGAGAGCCCCTTAATTTAAAATTTATAGCAATTGGGAGGGGTGGGGAGGGTTTACATTCTCCATTTCAAGGGAGGCTCCTGCCTTCCTTAGCAGACTCCTGTCATTCCAAACCAAGACAGCAGGGAAGAGGTTCCCTGGGAATGGTGAAATGCTGAGACACCTTTCAGACTTCTGGTAAAGTCCTGATCCCACCAAATTTGATGTTCAATAAATTCACACTGTCAGAGTCTGTGACACCTCTCCCATCTCTGCTGATCCCTGGGGACAGGCAGATCCCTGGTTGGAGTTTGCCAGGCTTGTTGGATCATTATTTTCCCATCTCAACTCTTCCACCTGTGGATGGCATCTCCTGCTGCCCTCTCCCACAATCACTGAAAATACTCAGTTTGGGGAAATCTCCTTTTCCCAGAGCTCAAGGAAGCAGCTGGAGCTCTGTCCCAATTACCACTTTTCCATAGTCAGCTCTGCTCTGGGGGGTTAAGCTGCAGGCAAAGGTGCACAAAGATGGGGGAAATCCCCTTTTCCCTGGAGCAGGTCCTGGAGAGAGTCAGCTGGGACCACCCCAAATGAGCTGAATGGTGAGAATAGCCCGAGTTGTTCTCATGCACCAGGGTGCATCTTGGATTTAACAGCACAGAGCCACACATTTGGGAGTGCGTGTGAGGAAATGATGGAAAATGGGGATTTCCTGACACCTGCTTTGGCCTCCCCAGCAACACGAGGGTCCTGCAAGCCCAAGTGACTTAGAGAGGACACAGCCCCTGCAGGGGGGGCCCAGGGTCACCAACCAGCTCCTCCTCCATGGACATCTTTGTGATCTCTGAACCCATGGAAGCTCCTGGAGATCCATCCCTGGGGAACAAACCTGGCAGCTGAGGCAGAAATTTCCCTTCAAGGCAGATTTTCAGCTAAAACTTTGCCAGAAAGAGCAATTTGTCCCTCTGAAGTCTCCAATTTCAATGTGATTTTCCTCAGGATTCCTTTTAAATACCAGGATGTTAAATATGACAGTTTTGAGGATTTTTTTTTTTAATTCCCAGAATATTTGGAAAATTATTTTGTAAATCTAAGAGCTTTTTTTTTTTCTGTTGCAGATTTTCATGGGTGGGAAGAAGAAGCAGTTCCCAAGCACATGTGAAAAAAGAACTCCTTGTCCTGTGCAGCTGATCCTGGTGGCATCTGAAGGTCCAGGATTCTTCCTCCAGTTCCATAATGGGTTCACCCTCAACCATTGTCTGGGATCATGCCAACAGTGAGAGCAGACACAGCTTTATTTATTTTCCTCAGGTACCTGAGGATCTCCAAACCATTCCTTCCTCCTGGATGTGAGCAGTGAATAGACACAACTCTGTGCTCCCCAACCTGTGTCAGGTAGAATTTCTGTCCATCCAAAATCCCCATGAATTTATTTTGGGAAGCTGTGCATCAGCAGTTCTGTACAAGGTCCCTGTCTGTCGGCAGGACCAGCACTGGGACAACACAAACACAAAACCCATGGCACCAGGCCCTCCCCAAGGACAGGAAAAGCCCTTTCCTCCCGTGGAAATCCCCACTCCTGTCTGCAAAAAAGGAGAGGGAAATAAAGACATTATGTCAGTTCTCAGCTGGTGTTTCACTCTCCCAAAGAGCTTTTTCATGGCTAGGAGTTAGCAATTCCTATATTCCCTTTAGGTTCTGCTCAGCCTAAACAAATATTAAATAAGAAATGGGATTTAGGGGAGGTGGATCGATTCCTGCAGCCAGGCAGGGATTTTGGAAGGCAGGATCCAACCTCCTTGCATGGATTGTGCAGCTGAGGGCACTCTGGATAAATTCATCCTGAGGTAAGGATTCCTGTCCAACAGTCAGGTTTTACCTGCACCAGAACAAGAGAGGCACAGCCAGGTGGATTTGTCAGTGGAGCAGTGGAAACACAGCCCCAGGCACAAACAGGGAATATTGATTTATTGCTAATCAAGGCCAGGATGTATGAGGGCAATTTCTGTGCCAGCAGATGATCCCAGGTGCTGCAGCTGGGAATTGACCACTGAAGCATGAGATCCTGGGTGAGTCAGGGCATCTTGGGAGGGAGAGACAGATCTGCTGACAGGAGAGGCCTTTGCACTGGGGGTGACCCTCAGGAAGGGGCTGTTGCCAATGACAAAAATCCCAAGGCAGAGGATTTTACCCAGGGTAATTTGTACCTTCCATTACCCTGCCTTACCTATCCTCATCCTCATCTTCATGGCACCATCCGAGGGGTGTCCAGCAGGAAACCTCAGGAATGCCAGGGGGAATGCTGAGTTCAGGAGGAAGAGCTGGTTCTGGTGCTGCCACAGACATCTTTTATGAATAATCCTTTCCTTAGGATTTTTCCTCCTGAGAAGCTGAGAGGTCTCAGGAACAAAATGTAAACAATGATTATCTGCTGCTGTGGAATGCAACAGGTGCATCTGGGATTGGCCCATGTTGGATGTTTGTAATTAATGGCCAATCACAGTCGGCTGGCTTGGACAGAGAGTCCAGCCACAAACCTTTGTTATCATTCTTTCCTATTCTATTCTTAGCCAGCCTTCTGATGAAATCCTTTCTTCTATTCTTTTAGTACAGTTTTAATGTAATATATATCATAAAATAATAAATCAGGCCTTCTGAAACACAGAGTCAGATCCTCTTCTCTTCCCTCATCCAAGAACCCCTGTGAACACCATCACACGGTGCCTCCCCCCATTCCTGCCAAGCCCAGGCTCCAGCAGGACCCTCCTGCTGCACAGAACAGCTCCTCCTGCCCACACAGCTTTGCCTCCCAGTTTGGAGCTGAAGGACCCCCAGGACCTTTCCCTCCTCCAGGCCTTGCACTTCCCATCCAGTTCCCCAAAATGCCACTGCTGCTTTTCCCAGTTCTGCTTGCAGGAAGCTGGAAGGGTCCATCAGGCAATCCCTGATGATCCAGAGCTGTCCACACCTGGGACCTGGCAGGAGTTTGACTCCTCTCCACCAGGAGCTGCTTCCCTTGGCCCCTCACACCTTGACACCAGGAGGAGCCAATGCCAGTGACAAACACAGGGCCAAATCCCTCTGTTCAGGAAACCTGAGGTTCAGGACAATGCTAATTTTCTGTCATTAATTTGGGGAGTAGATTTATCATAACCACGGGTTCTGGTGTGAGTCCAGCTCTAATCCCAGTAACAAGATGAGCTGCCCAGCTGGTGCTTCATGTGTGAGAGTGGGAATTGTCCTGCTGGGCAAAGCAGCCGTGTGGAACAGGAGCAGGGCTGGCTAACGAGCCTCAAACTTCAGAGGGAGCTCTGGGGAGAAGCTGTGACACTGCTGGAGCAGCAGAGAAAGGGGATTTAGGTTCAGGGGATCACGTCTAATGGTGATGAAGGGAAGCTTTTATTCCATTAAATAAAGATGAGGGAATCTAAAGCTACCTAACTTGTCCCAGATTAACGGGGGGAGAAATTCCCTGGGAAGCACTCAGAGGGAAGCTCAGCCTTGGAAAGGTCACCACAGAAAATTGGCAGGAGCAGCATTCTGCCTCTCCTGTGTCTCCCCAGTGTGCCAAGCCCTGCTTAGTCACAGGTTTAGACCATTCCCAAGTATTGTGTGCCCTGCCTAGGGCTGACTCACCTTTTGTGGTGGTCAAGGAAAGCTCCCTCCTGACCACTCTGTTCTCCTTGGGAGCCTCACTGACCACAGATCCCCTTTTCCTGCCCCAGCCTCCAGTGTCCCAAATTCCTCAGACCTTCTGGGAATGAGCTGAGAGCCCAAAGCTACAATTAACTGCCACACAGAGGCACAGCCCCACAGATGAAGTTCCCAGAACCTCCCTCTCTCCTTCTCTCATGCTTTACCTGGTTATTATTCAAAGTTAAAAAACCAACCCCCAAAAAAGCAGATCCTCCATGGGTAAAGCATGGAACAAGGGCAAGAGGAAGGGGAAGAAGTCCTGGCTGTGACCTCCCCATCACCTACTGCACCCTAGGAGAGGGTGGGAGCCCCTCTGCTCTGGAGCCAGGCTGGGAGAGCTGGGAATGTCCAGCCTGGAGAGGAGAAGCTTCCAGGGAGAGCTCAGAGCCCCTGGCAGGGCCTGAAGGGGCTCCAGGAGAGCTGGAGAGGGACTGGGGACAAGGGATGGAGGGACAGGACACAGGGAATGGCTCCCAGTGCCAGAGGGCAGGGCTGGATGGGATATTGGGAATTGGGAATTGTTCCCTGGCAGGGTGGGCAGGCCCAGGCCTTGGGCTCTGCCACTGCTGCACAGCCAAACTGCCATTGCCATGCAGGTCATCTTTATTCATTCCCTGCACTCTGAGGCAGCTTTAAAGGCTCAGGTGAAGGCTGAGCCTGCAAATTCTGGCAAGACGAGTTGGTATTACTCAAAAACAATCCCCGTCAGAACAGGCCAAACAAATGTGACCCTCATTGTCTCCAGCCTCGGCTGCCCTATTTCATTACTGCCTTTCTCCCTCTCAGCTGAATCATTTGACTTTGTGCAGGTTTCACCCATCCTGCTGCATCAAGGGCTCAGCCAGACAGGGGCTGACACCACAGGTTGGGGCAGCAGCAGAGTTCCCTGAACAGTTCCCTAAAACCAGGGGCAACTTGAAGGAAAAAATGCCAAAGGCTACAAAACACAGAATCCCAGACTGGTTTGGGTTGGAAGGACCTTGGAGCTCATCCAGTGCCACCCCTGCCATGGCAGGGACACCTCCCACTGTCCCAGGCTGCTCCCAGCCCCAATGTCCAGCCTGGCCTTGGGCACTGCCAGGGATCCAGGAGCAGCCCCAGCTGCTCTGGGCACCCTGTGCCAGGGCCTGCCCACCCTGCCAGGGAACAATTCCTGCACAATATCTCATCTAAACCTTTTCTTTTTCAATTTAAAGCCACTGACTTTATCCTCCTTGACAAGGATATTGTATTTTAATTGTGTGTTTCCTGTTCCATCCAGGAGCAGGGATAATTTTCACAGCCTGAGGGATGTTGGGCCCTGGCTCTTCAGCCGAACAATTTTCCTGGGAATTATCTCCCCATTACAATTCTGTACCTGAGAAACTGTCCAGCTGTAGTCCCAGGTATCCCACAGAGTCTGTCCATGCAGCCCTTGGGATTTCTCACAGATGGGCACCTCTGTACTTAACCAAGGTGACTGAAATGATGGCTTAAAGGACAAGGCTTGGTTTAAAGTGCAAAAACCTTGGTTTACCAAGGTCCTCTCAAAATATTCTCCTGCTGGACAGCCCCAGGTAGGGGAACTCTTCCTTTGTCAGCCCTTCAGGACACTGCCAGGGTCATTTCTCATGAGGAGCAGGCTTTGAAGGGGGGTTTTAAGCACTCTCAGTTTATAAATATTTCATTTTTCTGTAACAGGCACCGTAGATATGCAGCCAGTCATGCACATCACATTTACCTGGTGTGAGGGAAACCAGGAGCTGGCAGCTTGCAGAGCCAGGTCAGCACTTTATCCTCTGAGCCAGCACCTCTTGGCCCCACTTCCATCCTCAGATGCCTGATCCAAGCTTTCTGCAGCTTTCAAGAGAGGGAATATCTCTCCAAGAGGAAGCACAACAAACAAAGGGCTGATAGAATCACTGGCAACCCTGGAATTAGTAAAAAACTCTAAAAAACCTAAATTCTTTTCTGTTATGAGGGGGAAAAAGTCCTATATTTTCTTAGAGTTTTTGACAAATTAAAATGTTCTGAGAACAACAGCTCTTCCTGGAGCATGGGAAAGCTTCTTCCCCACAGGAAAGTCATTCAAAGGAGAGGTGGGAAAGGAGAGAACTGATGAAGGATCCTCTGGAGCAAAGAGGAGCTCACTGCAGACAGAGCCCAAACTCCAAAAGACTTGAGAAAGAAATGACCCTTTATTGAAATTTTTAAAAAGAATATAAAAGAAAACATTTTTCCAGAGAAAATGTCACAATCTGAGGGAATTGCAGATTAAATTACTCCAATTTTTAATTCTTAAACTCTCAGTGCAATTCCTAACACTGGCAGTGTTGAGATCCCTCCTGCCCTGAGAGCCCATCCCAAATGTCCTCTTTCTGTAAAAGCTCTTTCCTGGCATTGTATGGAGTGGGGATTTGCAGTTTGGAGTTGAAAATTCAAGTCCAGGCCATGCCCTGTGGGAATACCCTGGTGATATTGTGGATCCCCAGTGCCTGGCTGGGCTCCAAGCTGGGGGATTCTGCTGAACGTTCCATTAAGGAGGGGTCCATAGAGCCAAGGAAGGCCAATTAAACATTGAATTTTCTTGTGTGGAGAGCTGTCCAGCTCTGCAGGAGCCAGGAGCCTGTCTGGCACCAGGAGCCTCCCCTTAGGCAGCAGCAGAAGTGATGTGAGAGGGCTGAAGGAAGCACCGGGATCCTGAGCAGGCATCAATTGGTTTGGAGCTGAATGGGGAGTCCTGGGAACATCAGAGGCAGGATTCAATCTGTTGGAAGTGGGTGGCAGCTCCTCTACCATGCTGAGACAGGTTTGTAAAGAGGAAGTGTAAAAATAATAATAGGGGGAAAAAAATCAGCTGCATTTCATGTGCAGGGGCTGAGGAGTGTTTTCAACTTGGTCTGCAGCTCCTAGGAGCAGTTTGGCTGCTGGAAAATCTTCTCTGCTGAGCTCTGCAGGTCCTGCAGGACACTCAGGGCCAGGTTTTACTGGAGGCTCAGTTTGAGGGACGGGGCTTTGCAGGAGGTGCTGCTCAAGGGGTGCTGCCAAGGTTGCAGAGATGGATCTGTGAGTCAGAGTTTGAGAGATGCTGGGTGAGAAAATTCCACCAGCCCAACACCCTGGAGCAGTGGGAGGTGTCCCTGCCTGTGGCAGGGTTGGAATGAGATGAAGGTCCCTTCTGAGCCAAGCCATCCTGGGGTTCCATGATTTCCCTTGGTCCTAAGCTCACCTCTGCACCTTGTGGTTGCTCAAGCCCTGGGGATGGCCGAGGTCTCCCCGTGCTGGCAGCAGCAGGTCCAGCACTCCAGAAGGTCCTGGAGCAGCTTCAGAGCAGCAGACCCTGCTCAGTGACAGCTCCAGGCACGGGGATGGTGCTGTGGCTCACCCAGGGCTGCAGGGGTGAGGGAATTTGGGATGGGCTGCCTGCAGGACAAGGTTCAGTGCAGCTCTTGGAAGGATCTGTGCCTGGCAGGGCATCCCTAATCCCTGTGGGATCCCACAGGAGGGGGTTTACCTGTGCTAACCACATATCCTCTGAGCACAGAGAGACACAGCTCTCCCAGGATTTTCCTGGGAAACTGTGAGAAGCTGTGGGAAACTTAGAGAGAAGAATTCAAACAATTATTTTCTCTCTTTCTGTAACTGTTTTTTGTAGAAATGGCTCTCCAGAGTGTGCTATTCATAGTTCACCAATAGTGTGAGAGGTTTGCACTTTGAGACCAATCAGGCCAGACTATGAAAGTCACACCTTTTCCTAATAAATGATTCTATTTCACCTTCTGATGCCTGGAGTGTCTCATTCCATCCCTGACTCAGCAGCATCACTCTCCCTCCTCTCCACACTGCAAATCCCACACAGCCAGGGATGCACTGGAGATCCATGGAGCCAGGAGGGAAGCAAGCAGGAGGACATGGGCCCTGTGCAGCAGCTCAGTCCAGAGGGATGTGTGCTGTGGTGTGATTTCAGGGTTCACCTCAGAGCCCTGGGTTTCTCCCTTGCAGATTCCCTCCCAGGTGTGTCAGTCACCTCTCCTTTCCCCTCCCAGCACTGTCTGTCAGTCCTGGCATTCCAGAGGGGCACTGAGTGATTGGCAGATCCAAAGGATGCCCTCTACCCCTGGGGGCATTGGGCCATCCAGGTGTCCTTTGTCCCTTTGTCCCTCCCCTCCTGTCCCTGCTTGGTGGCTCCCTGCCCCTTCCCTGCCCCTCTCCCCGGGGTTCAAAGGAGCAGCAGCCACGGGCTCAGGGAGTTCTGTTGGAGGAGTTGCTGCATTCAGGGGCCTGAGGGCCAGAATAAAGCTCTGGATCCAAACCCTCCATCAGAACCGACTCCTTTCCTTCACCATCACCTCAAAGCTTCTCCACAGAGGGAAACCTGAGGAGCAGCCCCTGTTATGGGGGGAAGCTCCATCCCAGCACCACCAGAGCTTCTGCAGGCCTGGACTTGTCCCCACAGGCCCAGCTGCAGCACCCAGGCAGCCCAAAGTGTCTGTGGGGTGAAACACCACACACCCAGCCAGCCCAAAGTGTCTGTGGGGTGAAACACCACACACCCAGGCAGCCCAAAGTGTTTGTGGGGTCAAACACCACACACCCAGCCAGCCCAAAGTGTCTGTGGGTGAAACAGCACAGTTGCTGTGATTTGGTTGAGCAGCAGGGCCAGACAAGCTCAGGCATGTCCTGTCTGCAATATTGGCAATTCCCATAGATGTGTCTGTGCTTTAGGGCCTTGCACTTATCCCTGGGGTGTTTTGTTCACCTCTGAAGGCCGTGTCATACGAATTGTGTGGGGTAAGAGGGTGTTGGATCCACCCACAGCGGGTGCAGTGGAGGGGCCACTCCAGGCTCATCTTCAGTCATGTGCCAAAAAGATTCCTGGTCCTTGCAGATTAGGACCAGGAATACTTGATCAGGTTCTTGGCCCTAATCAAGTGGGATGGGGACAAAGCCATTATTTCCCATTCAAGTCATGGTGATTTAATAGTGGTGCTCAAAACTGCAAATCCCCACTCCATGAAATGCCAGGAAGGAGTTTTTAAAGAAAGGGGACATTTGGGAGGGGTTCTCAGGGCAGGAGGGATCTCAGCACTGCCAGTGTTAGGAATTGCACAGAGAGTTTAAGAATTAAAAATTGGAGTAATTTAATCTACAATTCTCTCAGATTGCGACATTTCCTCTTGATCAACACTTTCTTATATATATTTTTTTAAATCTCAATAAAGCCTCATTTCTCATCATAATAAAATTTAGCTTTTTTTGAAGATTTTCACCAGCTCCACCTACTGCTGCTCCCATCCTCTTCAACACTTCCTGACTCACTGCTGCTTCCCCTCCTCCAGACTGGGACTGGGAAGCTGCTTCTCAGCAGAGGTGGGTGCAGCCTCCCCTCAGCCAGGTCTGTGATGGTGAGCAGGAAAAAGCACAGAAACAGGCTTGGCTCTTCCTTTGTGGAGAGGACCACAGGACTGCAAGGAGTCTGGAACTGCCCTGTTTGGGAGTGTTGGCAGGATGGCTTCAGTGTGTTTCCCTTCAGGAGAGGGTCCTCAGGTCCAGCATGCTCTGGGATGAGCTCTTGGTCATTCCCCAGGGATGAGCTTTGGTCACTCCCCAGGGATGAGTTTTGGTCACTCCCCAGGGATGAACTCCTGGTCATTCCCCAGGGATGAGCTTTGGTCACTCCCCAGGGATGAGTTTTGGTCACTCCCCAGGGATGAACTCCTGGTCATTCGCCAGGGATGAGCTTTGGTCATTCCCCAGGGATGAACTCCTGGTCATTCCCCAGGGATGAGCTTTGGTCATTCCCCAGGGATGAACTCCTGGTCACTCCCCAGGGTTGAGCTCCTGGTCATTCACCAGGGATGAGCTTTGGTCACTCCCCAGGGATGAGTTTTGGTCACCCCCCAGGGATGAGCCCTGGGTCACTCCCCAGGGCTCTGGCTGTGTTTCCAGGGGAATGTTTCTCCCTGAAGTTGCTCTGGGTCTCTGCTGGTGACCCGTGCCTCCTGCAGCAATACCCCCAGGGCTTTCTCTTTCTTTGCATTTCCAATCCATGTTCCAGCTCCAGGCTCTGAAATCTGGCAATCCACTGGCACTTTCCTTTCTCCATTTTCCATTCTGTCTCCACAGAACTCCACATCCTGCACAGGAGTCTCCCAAGCTCTCCTGATCCAACAGAGCACTTTAAAACACAGATGTTTTCTTCCACTTCACACTGTTAAAGCAGAAGACTCCAAAGGGCAAAGTGCTGGATCCAGGTTCTGGATCAACAGGAGTTCACAGGGTCATTGATCTGTTCCTTGAGGCCATGGAAAAAGGGATTCCCCTGCCAATTAAGAAGGAATTGTTCCCTGGCAGGGTGGGCAGGCCCTGGCACAGGTGCCCAGAGCAGCTGTGGCTGCCCCTGGATCCCTGGCAGTGCCCAAGGCCAGGCTGGACATTGGGGCTGGGAGCAGCCTGGGACAGTGGGAGGTGTCCCTGCCATGGCAGGAGTGGCACTGGATGGGCTTTAAGGTCCCTTCCAATCTATTCCATTATGTGTCTCTAATTACTCCAAGCCCAGATGTTGCTTCAGATCAACTCAGTGCCTATTTGACACCATCCTCCCATGGCAGGTTTACTCTTCTCTGGGAAAAACACCTTGGTTGAATTCCTCCAATATTTTCCCATATAATTTCCAGCCTCTGATCATTCTCTTTTCAGTTCACCTCTCTTTTTTCCTCTCTTTCTCACAGTGCATTCCCACTTGGGGATCACATCCTTGCCAAGCCCCTGAGGACCCTCAGCTCTGGCTGCTGAGTGGGGCTCAGGGGTAACTTTGTCCTCCCCATTTGTGGGACCCACTGGAAAGCCCAGATCAGCCTCTGAAACAGTGCTGCCCTTTGTCAAACCACGCCTCAGTCTGGGCATTTCATCTCTCCGTGTCCTCACTTCTCACCTGCCTTTGCTGCACTTCACCTTGTTGGTTTTACAAGAATTTTCTAATTGAATCACGAGTTGTCGCCATCAGCACTCATCCAAATTTACCCAGAGAGCTGAAAGGAGGGGTTTTGTTGCCTCAGCATCGTTGTGTGGTGCTGCTTGGGGTCTCAAGAGGAGCTGGTGCTTCCAACATCGCAGGAGAGCAACTCCCCTGCCAAACCAGCAGCTGGAGCCCAGCTGGGACACCCCGGGCTCTCCAAACTGGAACAGATGTCCCCATTTAGGCTTTCAGCTCTGTCTGATCCCTTCCATCAGCTAAGCTGGTGATAAAAAGATGGAAACAAATAGCTGGCTCTTCAATCCCCCTGAAAATGTGGCACTATAAAATGAGCTAAATTGTCCAGCTGGAATAATTTTCTGTGGGGTCAGAGAGCCAGGAAAGAACCAAAAGACTGAGGAGCATCAGGAAATCTGTTCTTTACCTACAACGACAACAGGCATTTACCAGACAATAAATTTGTAGCCCCATTCTTGCAATGTCAATGAGTAATTTTATTATTCATCAAAACTAAAATATCATGTATAAAGATGTGTTTGTAGGTGCCAAAGAATGTGTGATTTTTTATTGATAGGAGGGTTTGCATATTTTATATTTGTAAAACAGCATTAGCATAAATTCCACAAAGATCTCGTCTATTGTCTGTGTGGGTGTTGGTCTGGTTTTGTTGATTAAAAATTTTTTCAATGAGCTGGGCCCAGGACAGAAGCCTGACAGACTTAAATCCCTTTCTTGAACAGATTTCTGATATGAAATTCAAAGTCTGATGTTTCTTAAATTGTGCCCACGCTGGATGATTTGCTTTCAATCCCATTTCCCTGCTTGGAGGAGCCTCTCCTGTCAGATTGGGTCAAAAGCCTCATGAAAGTCGAGGTCTATCAAATCTATCACTTCCCTGTGTCCATAGGCCAACGACCCCATTAAAGGCAGAGATTAAATTACTCTGACATGATTTGTTCTTGACAAGTCCACGCTGGCTGTTCCCGCTCCCTTCTCTCCTTGCAGTGCTGATAAATTGATTGGTTCATAATTTGCTGCAGTGTTCTTGAGCAGCTCGGGGTCCATCATTCCCCAGCTCTTCCTTTTGCCACAGCTCTCCAGGGTGACCTGTGGGTCATGGGAAACTCTCCTGTTCTTTGGGATGAGCCTCCTCCACGGTTTCCAGGCTGTGGGGAAGCCACAAGTGCTGGGACACATTTTTGGAGCCTGAAATCATTTTGTGTGTCCCTCTGTTGGGAATTGTAAGGCCGTGGCTCAGATGGGCTGTTCAGGTCCAACCCGGCCAGCTCTGGACCCAGCCCACACCATCTGACATGGACAAAAGCGAACGATTGGAAGAGCTCTTCTCCATGTGGGGACGGATGTCTGTCACAGACATCTGTTATGAAAAATCCTCTCCTTAGCATTTTTCCTCCTGAGAAGCTGAAAGGCCTCAGGAACAAAATGTGAACAATGATTATCTGCTGCTGTGGAATGCAACAGGTGCATCTGGGATTGGTCTCATGTGGTTGTTTCTAATTAATGGCCAATCACAGTCAACTGGCTCAGAAAGAGAGTCCGAGCCACAAACCTTTGTTATCATTCTTTCCTATTCTATTCTTAGCTAGCCTTCTGATGAAATCCTTTCTTCTATTCTTTTAGTATAGCTTTAATGTAATATATATAATAAAATAATAAATCAGGCTTCTGACACATGGAGTGAGATCCTCATCTCTTCCCTCTTCCTCAGACCCCTGTGAACACCATCACAGACGTCCTCTGTTTATTGACTGCTAGGGAACACCTCAGACTCTGGTGACTCCCCAGGTGAGAAAGAGGGCGTTGCCCGATATCAGAAGCCTTTTATACCTGGGGGAGTGGGGGGCAGAGGGGGAGGACTACAATCAGTGGGATACCAGTAAGGAGGGGCGAGGGAAGGGACTGAGCAGGAATAGAGCCCCAGGGTAACACTCAGGGAGGGGGAAAAGGGGAAGACCATGAGGTTGTAGGATACAAATCACGTGAACAGTGCAAATTACCGACAGACCAAGTGCAAACAACTAAATAACTATTTGGTGCAATACAACACCTCCCCCTTTTCTGCTAAAAAACTAAAGGAAGAAGCGTCGGACTATTTTCACTACAGATTAAGAATTTGTCCATCAGGGAATGGGGGGAACTGGGGGCCTGGGATTTTCTCACAGGAATGCAGTGCTAGACTGGGAGCCACTGGGAGGCTCAGGAGGAGCTGAAGGAGCTGCAGAGCCTCTCAGGCTGGCCTTGCCCGTTCCCATTCCCGCTGTGGGCTGGAGCGGCGTCGGCAGCACCGCAGTCGGTTTGGTTTGGGCACGGCGGGCGGTGTGAACAAACAGCATCTGCTCCCAGCACCCCCAGAGCTCTGCTGACGTCGGGCCCACAGGAATTGTTGCTTCCCAGCTTGGATTGCAGCCCCCAGCCCAGCCATTCCACCCCAGCTGACCCTCCCTGCTCGGACACGGGAACACCGGAAAGGGGCTGAGCTGTGGCCCAAAAACCTGCCCACAAAACTGAATTTGTGTGTGGGGAGGAGGGGACACTTGCAGGGGGTGACACCTTCTGAAATGCCACTCACCATCCCCTGTCACAGACATCTTTTATGAAAAATCCTTTCCTTAGGATTTTTTCTCCTGAGAAGCTGAGAGGCCTCAGAAAAAAAATGTAAACAATGGTTATCTGCTGCTGTGGAATGCAACAGGTGCATCTGTGATTGGCTCATGTGGTTGTTTCTAATTAATGTCCAATCACAGTCAGCTGGCTCAGACTCTCTGTCTGAGACACAAACCCTTGTTATCATTCTTTCTTCTTCTATTCTTAGCCAGCTTTCTGATAGAATAATTTCTTCTATTCTTTTAGTATAGTTTTAATATAATATATATATCATAAAATAATAAATCAGTCTTCTGAAACATGGGGTCAGATCCTCATCTCTTCCCTCATTCTCGGACCCCTGTGAACACGGTCATTGTCCCCTCAGGTGAAGGTCACAGAGGCCCTTGCAGGGTGTCCCCATCCCTGTGGCCTCCTGGATGCCCATGGACAGAAATCCCAGTCCAATTCCTGAAGGAGTTGGAAAAGCCAGGATTTGCCTCACTGGCAGCAGGAGAAGGCACTCCTGCTAAAGGTGAGTGTCCCTGGAAAGATCCTGCAGGCAGAGGAGCTGCCAGTCAGAGATGGGCAAACCCTGAACTGGAGCTCACCGGGAGGAGCTCGGTGCGTCCCTCCCTCATGGGAATTCTGCAGGGAAGGAAAGTTTTCTCCCTTCCTCAGTGTTGTTTCCAAGTTACAGGAAGAAATGTGGGAGTTGGCACAGCCCCCGGGAAGGACTCAGGCTTGGGTGAATCACTGGATCTCCCCCCACCTGTCCCCAACCCCACACTGGTTCCCAGAGCCAGGCAGAGCAGGGTTCCAACAAAATCTGTGGATCATGGAGAGATCCAAACCTGGATTTGGCGGTGCTGGGGCATCCTGGTGCTCTCTGCAGCTGGGTGAGCAACAAAAGTGGGGCACAGAAACCCAGGAACTGCTGCTGGGGCTCTGCTGGCATCCCAGAGGATCCATCCTGGGCAATCCCAGATCAGCTGGGGCTCTGCATGGGAACAAGGTTCACAGGTCTGGGATTTCTGTCCATGGACATCCAGGAGGCCACAGGGATGGGGAGACCCTGCAAGAGCCTCTGTGACCTTCACCTGAGGGGACGGTGAGTGGCATTTCAGAAGGTGTCACCCCCTGCAAGTGTCCCCCCCTCCACACACACAAATTCAGTTTTGTGGGCAGATTTCTCTCAGCTCTCCTTAACAGAGAAAAATAGCAGGGAGAGCACTTGTGCAGTGGCTGGCAACTGATGGAGAGATAATGAAGCTTTCTTCTCCATTTGTTTGGCTGTTTAGGAAGGGACAAAATGAGCAAGAGGTGGCAGAGCATCAGGGACATGCTCTTGTAGGAGGGATAAAATAGATGTTATCAAATTCCTCCTCAGATGTTGCTTTGCTGCTGCAGCCAGCTGGGACAACAAAGCTCAGAGCACCCTTTGGGGGCTTGTTTGGTCTCCAGGAAGCACCTTGGGAGCCAAGCCCAAACCAAACCCTTTTAATTGGAGCTCCCAAAGATATTTGACTGTTTCATGCTGGAATCAGGTTTAGTCATCATTATGCAAAGCTAATTAGCAAGTCAGAGTCGTTTTTTTTTTTTTTTTGTCATCACCAAAGAATTGCTGCATTTAGAAATGAGATCCCCGAGATCTTCCCTTTCCCTGCCCTTTCCTGCTGCTATTCTGGAATTAAAGCTCCTCTTTCCATCACGACAAAGGATGTGGTGGATGTAAAAAAATGTTGTCTTCAGCTCTTTCCTAAAATGTCAAAAACCGAGAAATACTTGAGTTTCTTCCCCAATTATTCTGTTCTTGGAATTCATTATTGCAGAAAAAAATCTGGGAAGTTTTGAGCATTTTATTGGACTTCTGGAAACGCCTTCTTACCCCTGCAGCCTTTGGCAACCAGGGTTCCAATTTCTCACTGCTCCTTACCTAAAATTTCTGCTTCCAAAGTGGACTTTGGACAATTTGTTTGTTTGTTTGCTTGCTTGCTTGTTTGTTTGTTTTTAAATTCCTGTGAGTCATAGGTATTGGGAAAACATTTTTATTTTTTAACAAAGTTGAAAAAAATCCTTTCCAAAATAAGAAATACTCTCAGTTCCTGCTCTGTGTTACCTGTCCTGCTGTGGCTCCCCAGGTTTGTGGTCATACCAGCAGGAATTTCTCCATGGAAAAGGTGGTCAGGCATTGGTAGGGGCTGCCCAGGGAGCCCTCCCAGCCCAGGGAGGTTTGGAGTGCCCATCCCTGGAGGTGCCCAGGGAAGGACAGGATGTGGCACTCAGGGCTCTGGGTGGGGACAAGGTGGGCATTGGGCACAGGTTGGACTCGATGGGCTGGGAGGGATTTCCCAAAGTGATTCTGTGATTCCATGTGGTTCCAGGCCCTGGGAATGACCCCGTGGCCATGGCAGGGTGATCCAGGACTCTGTGGGGTTTCTCCATCAGTGAGCTGTCCCATGGTCCTGCTCTGGGCAGGAGCATGAGCATCTTTCCAATCAAAATTTTCTTTTTTAGGTGAGAGGGAGTGGAATAAAGGGATGATAAAGGCTCAGAGAACAACTCCAGGGAATCATTAGCAGGGAATAATTAGAAGAGAATCACTGGAAGTCACCTACACCAAAGGCTGATCTACTCAGAGCAGGATCAGCTCTGAGGTCACACCTAAACCTGAGGTTTCTCAGGATTTTCTCCAGCCTGGTGTTGAAAAGCTCCAGGACAGAGACACAGCC
Source organism: Geothlypis trichas (assembly GCA_009764595.1). NCBI lineage: Eukaryota > Metazoa > Chordata > Aves > Passeriformes > Parulidae > Geothlypis > Geothlypis trichas. The sequence goes on from CM019918.1 coordinate 742,297, forward strand.
CCTGCCATGCCTGACTGTCCCCAGGGTGACAAATTTCTCCTCACAGAGGTCTGGGACTTCACCAGAGACAGCCAAGAGACCCTGGGGGTACCAACCCTGCTCTCACCTCACCCGAGGAGCAGCACCTGGGAGGGCAGGGCTGGAGCTCTGGAAGACCCTGGGAAATCAGAAACGACCTGGAAAATCCATCACACAAATCAAGGCTGGATGAAAACATTGGGCAGTGAGAAGGAGAATTATTGGAGGTAACCTGCAAAGGAGGGCTGGGATATTTGGAGGGATTTAGGGAAGGAAGGAAGGAAGGAAACCTGACAGGCTGCAGAACCAGAAATGGTTGCCATGAAGGGGATAATTTGTTCTGCCTGTTCATTCTGCTTAGGAGAGGAGGTAATTAAATCACACCCAGGGAAATTCAGATTCATCATTAAGAGAAGTCTTTCCAATGTGAGCAGAGTCAAACACTGCCATCCATTTTCCAGGCTTTGCTGTGGAGTTTCTCCCTGGAGGCTCCCAGGAGCAGGAATATTTCTCCAAACCCTTTGCTGAAGGCCCCAGAGCTTTCCTTGGGTCAGGGGGTGGAAGAGGTGATTCCTTTGGATTTGTTCCACCCTGCTTTCTCTGGCTCTGTCATGCAGGTTTGATTTGGGTTTTTTTTAGAAGTGTTTATGCACCAACTGCAACTCCAGAGATCTCAGTACCTTTAATAATTTAATATTAAGTCCCTTCTGAAAACAAAATGGGTGGTCATAAAAAGCTGAATCCTTTAGAGTTTAAACTTCTGATGCCCTTTAGCCTAATAAGGCCTTTCATTTTCCACAAAAAAAAATCTGTTGGGAAATGTTGTCCTCACTGTAAAAATATATTTGATTTTCTTTTATCTTCAGACCCCCTTCATACTCATTCTGCATTTATTTTGGCACTACTCAGGCATCTGATACCCTTTGGAGTGGAAAAGTCACTCCAGTCACTCCCTGAGGGCCAAGGACACAAAAAATTAATAAATCAGGAATTGTGGGAGAGAAATGACCAAAGCAATGAGGACTCTTAGTTATCTGGGCATGGCAATAGCAATAACAATATTTAACCACTTCTCCTGGATTTCCTGTGGTGCCACGAGATCCAACTGAACTAATTCCTTATTTTCAGAGAGCACCTCCCAAAAACCAGACCTAGACTGGACCAAACCCTTCACTCTCAGGCTGGATTCAGGTCCAAATCTTTTCCCTCTTTAACTGGCTGAAAATTGAGCAGTTTCCTGTATTTTCCTTTGGCTGTAAAATAAATTACCTGAGCCAGGGCTCCTCTCTCTTCCCCACAGCACATGGGGTGGCCAGGCCAGGGTTACACTGGACATGGTGGGAATTTGGGGGGTTCAGACAGAGATTTGGGTTTCACACATTAAAAACCAGACAGTGAGTGGCCAGGTGTGTCAATAAGGCCCATTTCAGCAAAGCTGGGCTCAGTTAATGCTGAAGACAAGTCCCAGCAGCCGAGGGAGGTGCACACTCGGTGTCTGCTGCCTCGGTTATAAAAAGGCAGCTCATGATTCAGTGTGAGAAGAGGCTGAGCACAGATTTATCTCCAGACCTGCCCTTCTTGCAGCAGTGCCACCAACCCACCAGCACACCACGAGAGCTGCAGCCTGCTCCCTTTATTTAAACCCTGCCTTTCACAGGTTGCCTGTTCCCCAGCAGGCACTGATGTCAGGCTCGGCAGGAGAATGGCACGGGGGAGATTTGCTGGCGGTGCGTTTTTGGGACTGCCATCAAACTGATCTATTGCTGGCACAAACAATAAAAAACTGATTAAAACTCAGCCCTTCATAAATTAAACATTGCTGTCTCTGGCTGGCACGGCTGCCACTTGGCACAGGGCTGCAGCAACGGGGCCTGGTGCAGTGTGGATCCACACAGTGACAGCCCAGGGGCATTTATTCTGCTCCCTCACCACAGTCCCAAATAAAAGGGGCAGTGGAAAATCAGCAAGCTCCTGAACCCGCTAGGTTAATGGAATTTGCAGAGCACATGGCCCAGGTGAGCTACTGGCCAAGCAGGTGTTGGCAGGTTTGGGGCTCTTTATGGGTGTGGATCTTTTATTTTGGGGGATTTATGTGAGCTGGGAATGCTCCACTGGGGAACACAATGGAACACTGGGGGTGCTCCATTTTTGGGGGATTTTTGTGAACTGGGAAAGTTCCACACAATGGAACACTGGGGGTGCTCCATTTTTGGGAGATTTATGTGAGCTGTGAATGTTCCACTGGGGAACACAATGGAACACTGGGGGTGCTCCATTTTTGGGGGATTTATATGAACTGGGAATGCTCCACACAATGGAACACTGGGGTTGCTCCATTTTGGGGGGATTTATGTGAGCTGGGAATGTTCCACTGGGGAACACAATGGAACACTGGGGGTGCTCCATTTTGGGGGGATTTATTTGAACTGGGAATGTTCCACACAATGGAACACTGGGGGTGCTCCATTTTTGGGGGATTTATGTGAACTGGGAATGTTCCACACAATGGAACACTGGGGGTGCTCCATTTTTGGGGGATTTATGTGAGCTGGGAATGTTCCACTGGGGAGTACAATGGAACACTGGGGGTGCTGCGTGGAGTCCCCAGAGCCAGCCAGGACTACACCAGAGCTCCCCATGCACAGGGTTTCATTGGAAGGAGGAGGACAGCAGGGGCAGGAAGGCAAGGGACAGGAACTGAATTCCTTGGTGGGAGCAGTGTGCTGCATTCCCACTGCAGCTCCTGTCCTGCCTTTGCCCGTGGATGGAACCCTTGGAAGCACTCAAGGACTGGTGCCAGCACAGCTCCCTCTCTCCTGGAGCTGCTCCCTCACTGCCACTCCAGCTTCTGCTCTGGGAAGCACCAGGAAGAGAGGGAAGCACTCGTCCAAGCTGCCTCCTGTGCTTCTGGAGTCTCCCCCAGGCAGCCTCACCCCATGCAGGCAGCTCGGGTGTCTCTGCAGGGGCAGTGATGAGGATATTCCTCTGCAGTGAAGGATCCCTGAGCTCCAGCATCCCCTTCTGATGGCCAAGGGATTCATTCCCACCTCATCCTATGGGGTTTTTTTGGGAAGCATGTTTCCCATCCCATCCCATGAGTTTTTTTATAACTCCTTTTCTATAACCCGTTTTTGCTCCCTCAGTCTCCTTTCTGAAAGTCCTGTATCAGGATTCTCTGTAAACCCACACAGGCCCCATTTGCTGCAATGTGAGCACTCCTGGGATTCATTCAGAATTGTCATCACCATTTTCCAGGTGCGTTTTGAGCTTTGATTTTAGCCCATGGTAAAAATTACCAACTTTGTGTGAAGATTTACAAGCCACAAGAGTTTGAGTAGAATGACAGTGAATTTGTCACAGGGTGAAAAAGTAGAATTTTGGGGATTTAGAATGAGGGTACAACACTCCCCTTCCCCTGGGAGTGGGGGAGAGCAGAGCTCCTTCCTGGCCCTGTGCCTGCAGTTTTGGGGGTGACTTGCACAGAGAAGCTTCTGAGTGGTCTCCAAAATGCTCACAAGAAGATGAAGGCAGTGTAGCTGCTGAGGAGGTCATTTGGGAGGAATGGATCCCTTGTGTCTGTCCCTTGGAGGACATTTCCATGGATGGAATGTGATTTCAGACTCTCTTTCCCTGAACCAGCCAGAGCCTGGATTATCCACACCTGCCTTTGGGGAGGACAGTTATCCTGTGAGCTCCAGCTCAGCCCAGGGGAGGTTCTGGTGGATATCAGGGAAAATGGCTTCACTGAAGAGTGGTTAGCATTGGAATGGGTGGAGTCAGCATCCCTGGAAGGATTCACAAGATGAGCAGGAGGGGCAGGTTTAGTGGGCATGGTGCATTCAGGCAGAACGTGGACTGGGTGACCTTGGAGGTCTTTCCCAACCTGGATGTTGTAGGAATCCAGGACATTCCTCTGGATGCCCTGGGTGACTCCAGACCCTGGCAGGGGGCTCAGAGACCTTGGCATGGAGTCACAAACACCTGGGCCTTTGATTTTAACCCATGGGAACAATTACCAACCTTGTGTGAGGAGTTACAAACCACAAGAGTTTGAGTAGAATGACAGTGAATTTGTCACAGGGTGAAAATGTAGAATTTTGGGGATTTAGAATGAGGGTTCAAGAGGCAAGATGGAGGAATTTGGGTGTGTCCGGTCCTTCTTCTCCTTCTTCTTGTCCTCCATCTTCTGCTGTGATGGTTTAGAGACAGACTAACATAGATGATAGTTATTGGGAAATTATTGTAAATAAAGTACACGTAGTTTTTAGTATAAAAAGCCAACACCACCCCAAGGACAGTCAGTGTGCCACAACCCAACCTGCTGGACAGATCTCAGCAGGTCAGAGAAGGAATGTAACACAAAGAGAAAATAAACAACCTTGAAAAGCAGAACCAACAAATTTCAACTTCTTATTTGGTCACAGGGCTGGGGAAAAAAAAGAGTCTTTTTAACACCTCAGGGTCATCTCAACCACAGAAACCTGAGAAATGTCTCCACAGAATCAGTGATTATATCCCTTTCTTTTCTTTATCTCCCTGTGGCACGGGCTGCACCTATTCCCAGTGCCACAGCTCCACATTCCATGGGCATGGGCTCCATGGGGAGATTCTCTCTCCCCAGTTCCAGGGAGCAGAACATTCCCCTTCCCCTGGGACTGGGGGACAGCAGAGCTCCTTCCTGGCCCTGTGCCTGCAGCTCTGGGGATGCCCTGCACTGAGAAGCTTCTGAGAGGTCTCCAAAATTCCCAAATCCCCTGCTTTGGAATTGATGTGGCCCTTCCTGACCAGCAGGAAGAATGTGGAGAGCGGATCCACAGGCCAGACAGGTGACAGGACAAGAGGCACCTTAAAGGAAATTCCTCTGTGACACTGTGCTGGGGAAGATGAAACAGAAAAGCCTTATAAATATGATTGTCTGGAAAAAGATTTTGAGAATATGGAAACTCTAAGTGAGATTGAAATGAAAGCAAGCTTTGAGATCCCTCAGTTACTGAACAACTGGAAAACAATGGCATGGCCAGCTGAAGGTGATCCCCTTTGATGGAACAACACCCTCTGACTGCAGACAGGCCCAAGGGTCAGAGCAGACCCTACAGCTTGGCAGAAGGGGCCCAAAGAGGAGTTTTTAGGGTTTAAAATGTAGCACAGTATGGTAATGTAATGATTCTTATAGGCTGTATGGAAATGCTGTAGGATTTGTATCTTGTACTAGATTGGTGAGTGAGAATTAAAATATCAAACACAGAAGAAGATTTATGGTATTGTAACAGGAACCTCGCTCTCTTAGCTCTTACCCTTTTTACTCTCTTATGCTCTTGCCCCTCTTGCTTTTACTCTCTCACCCTCTCACCCTCTCTCCCCCTCTCTTCTCTCAGCCCTGCTCCAGCTGTGTCTGGCAGCTCCCAGCAGGGCCCTGCCCCCAGGCCCTTTGCAATAACCCCAAGTTCCTGACCTGGTGCAGAGATCTCTGCTCTCCCTCCATCCCCACTGTCCTACCCCCGATGCTCTGACAACACTGAAGAGCAGATGTGGAACTCAGTGGGAATAACCCTGGCATCCATCAGGAATCAACCTGGGACTGCTGTGCTTCCTGTCCCTGTGGCAACCAGGCTTCAAACCCACAAATGTCCATTTTCAGTGTCTCCAGCTGTTTATCCAACTTAAAGCACCTCAAGCAGCAACCCCTGTGCATTTCTGAGCCTCTTGAGGCATAGCCACAGTTGAAATCTGGATGTACTTTCAGAAGCTCTGGTAGATCCCACAGCCAGCTTTCTATCCCAAATGGCACTTTCCAAGTGAGATAATAATGAACTTTGCATTTAAAATTTAAGCCTTGTTTGTGTTTTCTATTTGTTTTGTGTTCTGGGTCCTTTTTCTGCTGAAGAGGGTTCTTCAGCAGGAAGAAAAAAATCTGTTTAATCTCCCTGTAGTGAGTTTATGGATAAATGACCAAGTTCTGACCTCCCAAACAGTCAGGACAGAGTATTTGGTGTCTGATCCATCTGTCTGTGTCCCCAGTAAGGTTGAACAGTCTAGGATCCACCAAAAATCCCCTTCCTGGAGCACAACCAGCACAGGACAAACCTTGGGAACAGCACTGGGGCTTGTGCCAGACACTCCCTAAGCTGTGACCTCCTGCCTGCTGCCTCTCCAAATCCAGTGGCTGCAGAGTGTGATCATCACTGTGGAGAGTGTTGAATGAGTTACAGATGGGACCTCTGAGTTGGTTTTGATGATGTGGTTTATTTTCTTATCTTCTACACAGGCAGGAAGGGTGAGCTCAGCTCACATCATTACAGAATGGCTCAGAAGGTCACAAGACCCTTAGTTACAAGACTTTTAAAGGATTTATTGACCAATAAAACACTGCCAACAAGGATATTTATGGTTTTGACACAATCCTCAAATATTTTGTCTTATGAACTCATGCTACAGTGTAAGCTTTCTTTGTTAGTCATGTTATGACACACAAACCTACAGTATTGCATTCTAAACTCCTTGTTTACCTCTGTATCTACTTTCTATATCTTAAACTCTAAAACTCAAAACTTTCCTCCACTTAGCTTAATGTGTCTCTGCTTTAAACCATAAATCCACATTCTCACTTCCAGCACGTCAGTTTGGGACCTTTCTCCAAGGTCTCAGATCAAATCCTGGGTTTAATTCCAAGCTTTGGCCTACAGGCCTGAAGTTCTGAGGGTTCCTTGCACTTCAGATTCCAACAGCAGAGTAGGCAGCAAGATGACCCTGAAACAAGGATATTTCAATCCCATCCAGAAAATCTGGGAGAGCACAGCTTGGCAGCCCAGCTCAGTGAAACCTCTCTAATGGGAACAGAGGGAGATGCCAGAGCCAGGTACTGTGAGGAGCAGGAGCTGCTCTCAGCCAAAATTCAAGGGGAAAATGATGCCTGATTTAAAACATTCCCTCCTGCCATGAGTGCCAGTACAGGAAACATTAAAGGCTGAAGGAATTCCTGGCACTGCTCAGTCTGTCCTTGGACTCCTCTGCTGCACTGAAACTGGACTGCAAATCTGTCCCTCAGCTAGCTCCAAGTTAGAGCAGAGGGATTCCAGGCTTGTTGGGGAAGATGGAACAGGAAAGCCTTATAAATATGATGGCCTGGCAAAAGATTTTGAGAATGTGGAAACTATAAGCGAGATTGAAATGAAAGCAAGCTTTGAGATCCCTCAGTTACTGAACAGCTGGAAAACAATGGCATGGCCAGCTGAAGGTGATCCCCTTTGGATGGAACAACACCCTCTGACTGCAGACAGGCCCAAGGGTCAGAGCAGACCCTACAGCTTGGCAGAAGGGTCCAAAGAGGAGTTTTTAGGGTTTAAAAAGTAACACAGTATGGAAATGTAATGATTCTTATAGGCTGTATGGAAATGCTGTAGGATTTGTATCTTGTACTAGATTGGTTAGTGAGAATTAGAATATTCAACACAGAAGAAGATTTATGGTATTGTAACGGGAACCTCTCTCTCTTCCCCTTTTACTCTCTCACCCTCTCACTCTCTCTCCCCCTCTCTTCTCTCAGCCCTGCTCCAGCTGTGTCTGGCAGCTCCCAGCAGGGCCCTGCCCCCAGGCCCTTTGCAATAACCCCAAGTTCCTGACCTGGTGCAGAGATCTCTGCTCTCCATCTGTCCCGACTGTCCTACCCCCCTGCTCCTACACAGGCTGGGCTCAGTGAAGGGCTCATGAGCTGATCCTGTGTGATGGGGATGATGGCAGAGCTGCTGGGATGAAGGGTGGGTGTGCTGTGGGTCAGCTCAGCTCACCCAGAGGTTGAAACCCATGTGTGGCATTCACATTTTCTGGAAAAATCCCTTCAGCCAGGATTTTTCTCCTGGGAAGCTGAGAGGCCTCAGAGAAAAGGAAAACAATAATTATCTCATTTGCTTCTCCTGTGTTATGATCGTGTGAAGTGTGTTTGGAGATTGTTTACCCACAGGTGATTGTTCCATTGGATTCTGCTGTGAGTTGTTTTCACTCTTTGGCCAATCAGGGCCAGGCTGTGTCAGGACTCTGGAGAGAGTCAGGAGTTTTCATTATTATCTTTTTAGCCTTCTGTAAGTATCCTTTCTGTATTCCTTAGTATAGTATAGTATTCTTTAATATTATGTAGTATCATAAAGTAATAAATTAACCTTGTGAGAACATGGAGTCAGAAGCATCATTCCTGCCTTTGTTGGGACATTCCCAGAAACACAAAACCCATGGCACAAACACTCCTGACCCTGTGACACATCCCTGTGTCCCTGTGTCTCATGGCAGTGCTGGCACCCCGGGCTGGGTGCAGCTCCTCAGGTGGGGGATGCCTGCAGGGACACCTGCACAGTCTGTCTGCCCAGGAAAAGGCAGCTCTGGCTCCTGGCTGCCCCCAGCACAGGGACAAGGGGCACACACGGGTCAGGCTGCACCCTTGGGGTGCTGGCAGTGCCCCTTCCCCTCCTCAGCCCCACCAGGGGCAGGAATGCACCACTGCCCTCCCCAGAGCCAAGGCACGGCTCCAGCTGGGAGTCATTCCTTCAGCCACTGGATGAAGTTCCATCTGTGCTAATGAAGGGACCTTAAAATTCATGTCCTGGTGTCTTTTCCTTGCTTCAGTGCCATTTCTTTCTCCAGCCTGATGCTATCTGGCTGCAGCTAAATAGCTCCAGTCGAAGGGACACCTCCTCAATATTGATTCCAAGTGTGTTATTCCATTCAATCTTCTGCTCAATAGCACTCATGGACACCCCGGGCTGGGCACTGAGTCCTCAGCCCTCGCTGCTTTGGGATTAAATGGTCTGTTTCAGCATGAAACACACACAATATTCATCTTCATTTCTACAAGCTAAACAAGTGTATAAGTAGATGACGTTTCGATCAATTAAGCTGCTCCTCTCTCTTCCCCAAATTAGCTCCTTCCAAAGCGTTCTGCAGCCAAGCAAGGATGGTTTTTGGAAAAGAGGGGAGACACTGGGAGTGGGATCAATGTCACCGAGCTGCAGGCAGCCCCTGGCTGCCCTGGGACATCAGGAGGTGGCTGCTGCCCAGAGCAGGACAGAGCTCAGCTCAGCTCTGGATGCCCCCATGCAGGAACAGCCTGGCCCTGATGCTGCAGCTGGGCACAGTTTGGGCACAGTTTGGGCACAGCTCTGAGGAGAGAATTGGTGAGGATTTCCAGAGCTTCGTTTGCTGAGTCAGCAGTGCCTTTTCAGGAGCAGCTGGTGACAGCAATGCTGAGGAGGGCAGCAGCAGGGGATAGAGATGTGACTGTCACCACGGTGCTCTGGGTGTATCAGAACCCAGGAGATCCCTCTGGCTGCCCTGGAGGACTCAAACCCCTGCCAGGGGGCTCAGAGACCTTGGCACAGAGCCCAAGACACCTGTGCCTTTGATTTTAGCCCATGGAAGCAATTACCAACTTTGTGCAAGAAATTACAAGCCACAAGGGATTGAGTAGAAGGATAGTGAATTTATCACAGGGTGAAAAAGTAGAATTCTGGGGGTTTTAGAATGGGGGTTCAGGAGGCAAGATGGAGGAATCTGGGCATGTCCAGTCTTTCTCCTCCTTCTCCTTCTCCTTCTCCTTCTCCTTCTCCTTCTCCTTCTCCTTCTCCTTCTCCTTCTCCTTCTCCTTCTCCTTCTCCTTCTCTGTATCCTTCTCTGTATCCTTCTTCTTCTCCTTCTCCTCCATCTTCTGCTGGGATGGTGGCACTTTTGGATTGGTCTAGAGACAAACTGTCTAACATAAGTGATAGGTATTGGAAAATTATTGTAAATAATGTACAGGTAGTTTTTAGAATAAAAGATAACACCGCCCCAAGGGCAGTCAGTGTGCCTCTTACCTGCTGGACAGACCTCAGCAGGCCAGGGAAAGAATGTCATAGAAAACAGAAAATAAACAACCTTGAGAACCAGAACAGAAGAATCCTGACTCCTCCTTCGGTTGCTGGGCTGGGAAAAAGAGACTCTGAAACATCCTGGGGTCAGCCAGGACCACAGCACCCCTGAGATGTGTGCGGCAGCAGAGAGGCTGCAGGAGGGACAGGTCTGAGTCCCAGCCCTGGGTGCCTGGGGAGGCTGGGCTGCAGTGTCACCCCCTGGGGGCCACTTTGGGCTGGGCTGCAGTGTCACCTCCTCAGGGTCACTTTGTGCTGGGCTGCAGTGTCACCCCCTGGGGGCCACTTTGGGCTGGGCTGCAGTGTCACCCCCTCAGGATCACTTTGGGCTGGGCTGCAGTGTCACCCCCTGGGGGTCACTTTGGGCTGGGCTGCAGTGTCACCTTCTGGGGGTCACTTTGGGCTGGGCTGCAGTGTCACCTCCTCAGGGCCACTTTGGGCTGGGCTGCAGTGTCACCCCCTGGGGGTCACTTTGGGCTGGGCTGCAGTGTCACCTTCAGGGGGTCACTTTGGGCTGGGCAGCAGTGTCACCCCCTCAGGATCACTTTGGGCTGGGCTGCAGTGTCACCCCGTCGGGGCCACTTTGGGCTTGGAAGGCAGTGTAGGAGTGTGCTTTTTGTTGACAGAGTGACAAAAGTATTTTTTGTCTTTTTAAAAGGAAAGAAACTCAGAAGTTTCTCTCTTTGATTAAGTGAAAAGACACTACACAGGACTTGGGGGACTTCACCTCAGACTTAAGGATAGCTAATTAGACAGAAGCCAAAAAGTCTCACTTAAGCAATTAACTAGAAAAGGACATGAACAAAGAAACTAAAGGCTTTTGTAAAGTGTTTTACCAAGACCAAGAACGTTTACCACTTAACTCAGTTTTTCCGTTTGTTATTTTGCTTTTTATTAAACTTTTTTGTTTCTAACACTGCAACAAAAGCCATCTTGTTGATTTTTATGTTTCTAAGGGTAGCTAAGCCATCTTAGGTGTGTTAGAAGCCTTCAAGAGCTTATTAGACCTAGCTCAAAAAAGCTGCTGTAACAGGGCAGCACCTCACAGGCTGCAGCTCCTGCTGTGCCAAGGGCAGTGCCAGTGGCCCTGCACCAACCCCAGGCCAGGGCAGGTACATGGGCTGGGAGAGGATTCTGGAGCCATGGAAATATTTGCACAGGAACATCTCATTTGGAGTGGAAGCCTTGGAAACCATTGTGGTGTTGTGAGGAACCCAGGACAGTGAGAGACGAGAATTTGACTCCATGTTCTCAGAAGGCTGATATTATATTATTATATTATATTATATTATATTTTAGAAATGCTATACTAAACCTATAGTAAAGAAAGAGAAAGGAGACATCAGAAGGCTGGACAAGAATGATAATGAAAGCTCGTGACTGACTCCTCAGAGTCTGACACAGCTGATGGTGATTGGTCATCAATTATAAACAATTCACATGTTTGGATAAACAATCTCCAGACCACGTTCCAGAGCACCAAAACATGGAGGAGCTGAGGCTGCTCATCTTCCCAGGAGAAGAAATCTTGGCAAAGGGATTTTTCAGAAAATATCACAGTGACAAGCAATGAACAACATGAAAATGAGGGAAACACCACCCCTGTGGTGGTGTTCTCCTCTTCCTCCTTCTATACAAAATCCAATTTCTTACTAAGGACATGTTTTGAAATAGGTGAGGTTTGTCAAGCTTTGCTGTTCTTTGCCTCTGCCCCAGTGCAGGGACTGAGCAGAGCTGGAGCAAACCTTCCAAGGGACAGCCACGGTGTCCCTGGTGTGCAGCTGCTGGCTTGTGGATCTTCATCTGTCAGCATGAAGGGACACAGGGAAGACTGATTTGGTGATCAGAAGCCGAATTTATTGTGGACTACCAATGCTTCTACACTGTTTTAGGAAGACTAGTAATGTTTACTACAATGATTAGGTTAAAATCTCATACACAAACTTGTGCGTATTATAACATCTCTTGCTTGATGAGTTTAATGAAATTTTCTGGTAAACCAGTCTGATTGAACCATTTTACAATTCTCAATGTTCCAGGATGCCAAGGCATTCTGTTATCAAATTTCTTATGGTTATCTGATCCAAAGTCCATCATCTGTCTTGTGTCTCAATATCCCAGCATTCATGAACAGCCATTCCCTGCTCTGGCACGGGGAGACATCACCTGGTTCTGCAGGTGGTGCCTTCCCAGGGCTGAGGTAAGGACAAGGCTGTCACCCCCTTCAGGGTGCTGGCAGCTCTCTCCTCCCAGCAGGCACCCTTGAAATGCCACAAATCTCTGAAGCACAGCCCTACCCACACCTCCCCCTCCAAACCCTGTGTCGTAGGTCAGAAATGGGGCTGTGTGCTCTGTCCCCATGTGTCAGAGCTGGGGCAGTTCTCTGCTGTCCATGGGCAGTTTTTTCTTTCTCTCTCCCACAGCCAACCCTCCCTCCAGGAGATCTCTGCTGTCCATGGCCACTGAGTGTCCCTGCAGGGCTGATCCAATTCCCCCATCCCATGGGGAGATGCTGTGCCCAGGGCAGGAGCCAAGCATTCCTACCTGGATCCAAGCTGAGCCTGGCACAGCACAGCAGCCTTTGCCCCCTGCATTGCCAGAGGAGCAGCTTTCTGCTGCCCTGCATGGCCAGAGGGAGCCCAGGCCCATCTGCAGCAGCCCTGGAGCTGCAGAGGAAAACTCCCCCCTTGTGCAGGATCCCTGCTGCAGCAGAACCACAGCTGGCACTGCAGGAGGGCTGAGCCCCCCTGGGATGGGGCTGGGACACCACCCTGGCACACAGGGGGCAGGGCATGGGCTGACTCTGGCAGTGGTTTTTTGTTGTTTTTACTATTGCATTTGTATTTTTAATTTTCCTACTAAACAACTGTTATTCCTGCTCCCATATCTTTGCCTGAGAGCCCCCCTAATTTCAAAATTACAATAATTCAGAGGGAGGGGGTCACATTTTCCATTTCAGGGAGGCTCCTGCCTTCTTTAGCAGACATCTGGCTGTTCAAACCAAGACACCCTGGCCAGCCAGGAAGGACAGAAAATGCTGGGCCATGTGAATCACTGTCCGAAGAAATGTTCTGCACAATGCTCTGTGCTCCCACCTCAGCTCCTGCTGCTGGTGGGAAATGCCCTGGGCATGAAGGGTGGGACATGTCCCCACCCCATGGATTGAGGTTCTGGGAACCTCAGGTGTCCCACAGCTCTCAGTGACTGGAACAGGCACCTCCTGGAGTGGGGTTTATCCCATCCCAAGGTTGAGATGATCCCTTCATGCTGGCTGTGACCTGTGCTCTGCCCCAGGGCCAGGAGGTGACAGCCTGGAATTGTGCACCTCATGATCATTGCAGGTTTGCTTGCAGAGAAACACAAAAAAACCCTTTGTTCAGTAAAAAACACAGTCCAGGGCCTTGTGAGTCTCGATAAGGAAACCACACTTTAATCAATTTAGGTTGTTGCCTCGGGTGCTTGGTTAAGCAGATTTCAGACTCAGAATAATTTGCTCTTGGGGCAGTGTGAAAGGACATTCCTGGAGCTGAGCAGTCCAAGAGCTTGGGAAGGAAAAGGGGTTCATGTACCCAGAGCAGATTTTAGAGAAGAAAGCAATGAAACGAGAGATTATGAAGAAATTTTAAGTCAATAGAGAGTTGTAGTTAACTGTGAAATTTTGAATGGGACAAACTCTTCATTCAGGCTCAATAAACCAGGCTCAATAAAGCAGATTCAGTAATTACCCAGGAAATCTCTGGTTGATTCAAGTGCTTTTTGGGAAATCCCTCAGGGCTGGAGCTCTAAAAGCAGCTTGGATGGAGCTCCAGAGGGGCAGGACTGGATCATTGCAGGGAAGGAGAGCTGAGCAGTGACCTCAGTGCCTGAACACGTCATTCCAGCTGGAGAAAATCAGGGAATTGGGGTGAGGAGAGGCTGCCTCAGCCCCAGCCCAAGCACTGAACCTCTCCAGGAATGTGGAGCAGCATGATTGAAAATTCTGGACAAACTCTGCTGGTTCCCACCATGGATTCTCTGCACCCAGAAATGTGGAAGAGGAGCAGGGAATTTGAATTCAATAGTAAAGCAAAACAACTTGAAACCACCCCAGGAAATGCTGTCACCCACTGCCACAGGTGTTCAGGCACTGCTGGGGCAAGAGGAGACTGAATCCTGGAGCTTTGATATTGAATTTAGATGGAAAGAAAAAAGAGGGAATTCTGAGCCAGGGTTTCAGGCCAAGCTGTCATTTGCCATCAATAGTGACAAGGAAAATTTCAAATTAAATCTTAAATATGCAGAGCTGGCAATTCCAGGGCTCCAATTTAAATCATTAACTAATTCTGTCATTCCTGTGTGGAGCCTTTTGGAACATTAGCTGGGAATGTCAGGCATAGGATGACCTGAATTCCATGGATCTGAGCTTTGGCTGGAGCAGAGTCACCTGCACTGTTCTGGGGGTCAGGATGAGACCACCCCAGCAAAGCTGAAGCTTCCACCCAAAACTCTTGGGAGAAAAGCCAAGAAGCAGTGGGAATTCCTGATGGACAAAGGCTTTTCCCTGGGGAGTTGCCTGCCTTGCTCCTGAAGCCCCTGCAGGAGCTGAGCTCCCATCACTCCCAGCCCCGAGCACTGGGAATCAGGAGCAATTTTAATGCTCCAGAGCTGTGCCTGCTGCTGGAATAAAAACTGATGGAATAAAAGCTGCTGGAACCAAAGCACAGCCATAAATCAGAGTTAACTCCCCTGGCTCCAGCAGCTCCCTGGATTTGCACTCAGGTGTTGCTCAGAGAAACTGCTCCAAGTGTAAACCAGGATCACGGGATAAGAGCAGACAGCAAAATGTGTTTAATGCCCCTGACGCCCTGGCTGCTTCTCCTGCCTGTTTATTTTGCCTGCATGAATTCATTACATCAAAATTAAACCTCTTTTCTAAATTATTAATAATCCTAAATGTTTGTGGAAATACAGGACAAATCAACATGACAAACATAGTGATGCAGATGAAAGAAAAGATAATGGGAATCTTTCCATATTTGCATATAGAAAATGAGGAGTGTGGAGTTAATGAGATTTATCCTTCTTTCTGGCCATTTTAGTGGAGGATTTTTTTGAAAATCTATTAAACTCCAGATTTCCACATAAAACAACACAAAATACTACAAGAAGAGACATTAGAGTCAATCTATTCTTCATGGTAGGCACAAAATCAATCGCATTTATTGTTCAGAAAAATTAAAAACCTTTCTACATTTTATTAAACTGCACATTTCAACCATGGTGAGAGATAAATAATTGATACATCCCAAATACATCACCTCCAAAATACTTATTGGAAAAAAATCACTGCTTTATTACCCATTCCTTTCAATAGCTGTTGTGATGTTTACAACTTTATGGTGCTTTTTTTTTTAAAACAAGAACTCACAGTGGCAGCTGATTATTTCATTGTGCTTAACATTATTTTATAACAGCCCATCGAATCTGCTGCAGATAAACCCCATTATCGAGGGAAGCAGCCATGCACTACCAGGTAACAGCAATTTGGGTCTCTCAGCCTGAGAGCACTTGAGCAGCTCCTCGGGAAAGGGGTCTGGGCTGTGCTGGGGAGGCTGAAATCCCACCTGGATCTGTCTGGAGGGAGGAGAATCCTGGGGCCTGGGGGCTTCCCTGCTGGGGAATGCAGAGGTGCTGGAGCTGTTCCTCCTGGGAAGGTGCTGGGAGATGCCCTGGAGG
The DNA here is from genome assembly GCA_009764595.1 of Geothlypis trichas. Classification (NCBI taxonomy): domain Eukaryota; kingdom Metazoa; phylum Chordata; class Aves; order Passeriformes; family Parulidae; genus Geothlypis; species Geothlypis trichas. Next base: position 757,923 of record CM019918.1, read on the forward strand.
CACCCATGGGTCAGTGCTGGCCTTAGGCTGAAGGAGGGCAGGGATGGATGGGATATTGGGAATTAGGAATTGTTCCCTGGCAGGGTGGGCAGGCCCTGGCACAGGGTGCCCAGAGCAGCTGGGGCTGCCCCTGGATCCCTGGCAGTGCCCAAGGCCAGGCTGGACATTGGGGCTGGGAGCAGCCTGGGACAGTGGGAGGTGTCCCTGCCATGGCAGGGGGGGCACTGGATTGGGATGATTTTTAAGATCCCTTCCACCAATATGTGACAGATGAGTGATGTGATGGTTGCCTCCCACAATTAAAAGGTAAATATCATGTATATATGTTAAGAGAAGTTTTATAGGTTTATAGTTGTGTTTTACCCCCTTGTGTTGTTATCAGGGGTGCTCTGGGTTTGGGACATTTGGGAGGGTGGGATTGTTCCTGTGGCAGCACCTGAGCTCCAATCAGGATTTAAGGAATGATCTCCAGCACTGGGCAGGGAAGCAGGAGTCAATGGACAGAACTTTGGGAGGGCCAAAGGATTAGAAGGTGAAACCTCCATTGTGTGGGTAAGCACGTGGTGGGGACAATCCTCTGCTCCCAGCACCATAATAATTTCTCTATTCAGTCTTCTGTTGTGTTTTTGATATGGTTTTAATAAACCTTTTAAATTCTTGCAAGTGAGCATTGTTTTCCTCCCCCAAGCAATCCTGGGGTTCTGCCACCTCCACAGCCACCCCAGACAGAGCAGAGAGCTCCTCCTGCTCCCACACATCCCCAGCTCTCCTGGGCCTGTCTCCTCTCCCAGCAGCAGAATTGGCTTCTGCCCTCTCCAGTCACACACAGTGGACAAGGTGACATGGTGACAAAGAGACAGGGTGAGAAGGTGACAGGGTGACAGCCCCGTTTTGTCCCTGGGAAGGGACCCCTGTCACTGACATATTTTCTGGAAAAATTCCTTCACCAGGATTTCTTCTCCTGGGAAGCTGAGAAGCCTCAGAGAAAAAATGAAAACAATAATTACCTGATTGCTTCTCCTGTGTTTTGCTGCTTTGGAATGTAGTCTGGAGATTGTTTTTCCAACAGGTTTGATTGGTTTCATGTGAATTGTTTTTACTTAATGACCAATCACAGCCAGATATGTCAGGACTCTGGAGAGAGTAATGAGTTTTTCATTGTCATTCTTGTTAAGCTTCCTGTAAGACCCTTTATTCTTTAGTATCGTTTTAGTATAGCATAATATAATATATAATATAATATAATATATCATATCATATCATATCATAATAAATTAGCCTTCTGAGAATATGGAGTCAGATTCTTGATTCCTCCTTTGTCCTGGGGACCCAGCAAATGCTACAGACCCCCAGCAGCAGCTCCAGGCCTTCCCAAGGGCTGTCCCAGAGCTCTCAGCCTGCAATCCTCCATGGTGTTCCCACAGCCAGCCTGGAACCGGAACAGCAGGATCAAGAAAAACCCTCCAACAGCATTTTCAGTGTCACAGAATTGAGGTATTATTTTATTCTGGCCAGGAGGAGTGTAAGGAATGTGAGAAACAGCTCCTCACTTTTCATAGTTTAGGAGGGTTTATTAAACCTTATCAAAAACACAACAAAAGACTAAATAAAGAAAAAAGGTTACAGCACTGGGAGCAAAAGATTTTCCCCGCCATGTTCTCAGCCCCCTCACAATGGAGGTTTTTTCCTTTTTAAGCCTTTAACCTCTCCCAAAATTCTGTCCATCAACCCCTTCTTTGCTGCCCAGTGGTGGAGATCATTCCTCAAACCCTGACTGGAGCTCAGGTGTTCCACAGTGACAAACCAGCCCTGCCAGGTGTCCCTTGATAACCACGTGAGGGGTACAACAGAACTATAAATCTATAAGCTTTTCTTAACCTATATACATGAGATTTGTCAATTAATGTGAGAGTCAATCATGGCATTACTCATCTATCACAGGAACAACCCTCACTTCTAAAATTTTAAAAGAAAAGGCTTATTAAACTTTTACAAAAATTACAACAAAGGACTGAACGAGGAACAATCTCAGCACTGGGAGCTCCCCCTCTGACTACCAGCCACGTGGCTCCTCTACAAAATGGATTCTCTGCCTTTCATATCTTTAGCTCTTCTGAAAGTTTTGTCAGTCAACTCCTTCTCTGCCATCCATTGGTGGAGATTACCTTTTACACTTTGATTTGGAGATTCCTTTTTACACCTTGATTGGAGGTCAGGTTTTGTAAAGCTGTGCCTCCTGGTAACAAGCTGGCTTTCTCTAAATGCCCTGACTACCAAGGCTGTTACAAGGCGGGGGGAGGGAAAGAGGACTATGGGATGAAATATGGAAATAACATCAATATAATTCTATATAATAGCTAACTCTTAATTGTGAGAGACACCTCTTACATTACTTATCTATAACAACAGCAACAGAAATCATTTCATCCACACATTGCCCAGGTTGTGCACAGAAAATCATCCCATCACACATTAATTTTACTCAATTTTTCACATATTTATATAGTGAAAAACCTGGGAAATTCACTAGTTCAGTGTTCATTGGTCCCACGTTACACAGTTCTTGGTATTTGCTTTCCTATTGGTTATTGATCCCTTCCCCTCCAATGCTAATTAGGTTCTCATTGTTATCTCTCTTTTCCCAGCCCAGGTGTCTCCCATGCCAGGGGTGAAGTTTAGAGTGATGCTCGTTAATGGTCATTATCTTCTGTGTATCTTGGTGCTACTCCCAGTCTGCTGAGACGTTCAGTTCATCAGGCCTGGACTGGTGGAACATTCCTTTGAAAAGGAACTTCAGTTCCCTTCCCCCGGGCAAAGGGAAACAAAAAAAACCAAAATAATTTTATTCTTAAAAAAATAAATAAAACTTTTTGTCATTTCCAACAAGCCTAACCTGGATTTTCCTTTATCTTGCTCCACTGACTATCCTGGGATGGGCAGGCTGCAGCTCTCCTGGATTCAGAGGATTTCACATCCATCCCTGAGCAGGGGCCATGGAGTTTTAACCCAGGCTCAGGGCTCCTTCCTCCCCTGCTTGCTGTGGTGCTGAGGGGAAGCTGATGGGACAGATTCAAGAGCTCTTGCAGTTCACAGGCTCCTCGGAGCCCACCCAGAGCACCACCCCTCACTACCCCACAGCCTTCACTCTCCAATCCCTTGGCCTTGCCCCAGCTGAACCCGGGCAAACAAGCCAGGACAGACCCTGACACCCCCAGGAACCCCCTGAGGGCTGTGGCCAGCTCATGCCTTGACCTCAGGCCTTCCCAGCTGCCTGGGAATGTGATGGTGTTTCCTGGTGAAGTCCTTCATATCATCTTGCTGAGATCAAGTTTCTTTAGACATTAAAGGGATGGGAAGGGATTCACAGTCCCTCAGCCCAGTGTTTGGAAATCTGACATTGCTCTCCTAGCTAAGAACTTTTTGTTTGCTGAACTATTCATGTTCAGGACCAATTTGTTCACAATTGCTTTTATGTGGGTGTGTTTTTCCCCTCTGTTTAAAATTTCCAGCATTAAGAACATGTTTGAGAAAGAAAGCTGAAGTTATAATTTGCTCTGTCTCCAAAGGTTTAATACCAGCAGATTTTCAGCTCCTGGATGTGCTTATTAAAGAGCTAAATCTTAGATCGTGAGACACTCTGGCATGTTTATTGTTTGCACCATCCAATTAATAAGTAATTAATAGTTCAGCAAAGTTTAGTATATTGAAGTGAGGCTTGAGGAATGAGGAATAATTTCCTGCCATTGGGGAAGGAGGAAATACAATGAAAAACCCTGAGTGTCGAGTGTTGGGGTCGGACTTTTAAAAGGCACTGAGGGCAGAGAGGTGGAGCTTTTCCAGTCATTCCATTTAAATGAGAACAAGGAAGGTGTCTCGGTTTGGAAAGACAGGTGCCTGCTAAGGAAGGCAAAAGCCTCCCCTGAAATGGAGAAAATTAACCCCCCTCCCGCTACAAATTGCTATAAATTTTAAATTAAGGGGATCTCAGGCAAAAGAAAATTATGGGAGCAGGAAATAACAGTTCTTTAATAGGGAAGAAAAAATAAAAGGATATAATAAACAATGCAGTAAACTAAACCAACACTGCCAGAGTCAGAACCCAAGCTGACACCCTGTGGGTCAGGCTGTTGGCAGCAGTGCCATTGGAATTGTGGCTCAGCCCTCCTGCAGTGTCAGGGCTGGTTCTGCTGGAGCAGGGATCCTGGAGAGAAGGATGGATTCTTTCTCTGAAGATCCAGGGCAAGAGGCAGCTGCTGTTCCTCTGGGCAATCCAGTGCAGGAGCCGTGCTGGTGTTCCAGAATCTCCAGATTCTATCTGGGTAGGAATGCTTGGCTCCTCCCTCTGGGCTCACATCTCCCAATGGGATGCTGTAGTTCTTATCAGCCCTGCAGGGACATTCCAGAGCTGTTATCATCAGTGTCTCCCCGAGGGAGGAGTGATTGTGGAAGAGATGAGGAATTTGCCCACTTGACAAAAGACAGCTGCCATACAGATAGTAATAGAATCCATCTTGCCTTGCAATCTGGAACAGAAGGTGTGACAATGGAGGGGTGAGGAGGAGATTAAGGGAGGCTCAGGCAGCATTTGGAAGGAAATACATCCTTGGTGCTGGAATGGGGCAGGAATTGCCAAAAGGAGCAAAGTCCTGACTGGGAGAAGTCACATTTACAGTGGAGAGAAGCTGGGAAGATGAACTCAGGAAGGGGATTCCAGAACCTCCATCCAGAATTTGGAATGACAGAGAGCCAAGCCACACCTGCAGCAAATTCATCCAGCAGATTGCTCAGGTTTGGGGTGACTGCAGAATAACAAGTGCAGCACCTCTATCCAAAACCCCAAAATGAGGGCATCTGGCTCCCAACTGGGACCTTCAAATCTCTGCAATAAAAGTTGAATGAAAAATATCAAAGCCAGTTCAGTGAATGGCAAATGGAATTAACACAGGTCAAAGGCTGCCACTGGTAAATTGGGCCAGAATGACCTGATGTGGCTCTGTGACAACAGAACTGCTTCCATGGCTGAAAGAATTAAGGGATATTTCTGGGAGTGGCAGTGACTTCTGCAGCAGCAGCAAGTGGGGCACATCCATCTTTCCAGAGAGTTTCCATTTCCTCTGCTCCTGGCTCCAAATAAAGGCAGATTAAGGCCCCAGCTGGAGCTTTGGGGATTAAACACCTTCAGGTTCAGAGGAGTGCCCTTGCTTGAGTGCCTTCATTACAGCAGGAGTGGCTGCTTGGCACTCCCAGAAAAACAAACCAATAATTATAAACCTGGTCCTTCTATTCTGGTAATTGCCTGATCCAAAAAAGGCTCCTGAATTCCCAAATCCTTCCCAGCCATGGGCATTTCCTCTGGGCTCTGCTGTGATCCTGAGCCCATTTGCCAAGAACACAGGGGAAAAAAGATTATTTATTCTGGCCTGAGTCATTGATTTATTATTTGCAGCCCTTTTTATCTGGCTGAACAAAAGCAGCTGCTGGAGTCATGCAGCTCTCCATTCTCTGGGGTATCAGGACACCTTGTGTAACGGAATGCCAGGATGACAGCAGCACTCTGAGGGTTTGGGACAGCATTTCGGGAATTATGGCACCCTCCTGCAGGGTCACATCAGTGAATTTGGATGTTCCCCACAGCCTGGGGCTCTGATTGCCTTAACCACCATGTCTGGAGGTTTAGGGTGCTCCAAATGTGGCCCAGTCGCCCTTGCCAGGGACAAGGGACATGGGTCAGAAACCCCAGCCACTGCTTTCTCCTCTGGGGCCTGGGAAACCTCTCTGGTGTCCCCAGGGCTCAGGATTGGGGCCAGCCCTGGTTAAAATCTTCTTCTTTTAATATCTCATGGCTTGGCAAATTCATGATGACCCCAGTTTGGAGGGGTGTGAGTGTGCTGGAGGGTGGGAAGGGGCTGCAGAGGGGTCTGGACAGGCTGGATTTGTGGGCCAAGGACAAGGGGTAAAAGTCAGCAAGGCCGAGTGTCAGATCCTGCACCTGGGTCCATGGAGCCCCATGGAATGCTGCAGGCTGGAAGCTGGAAAAGGCCCTGGGGGTGCTGGTGGCAGCAGCTGGACACGAGCCCAGGTGTGCCCAGGTGTGCCAGAGGCCAAGGACAGCTGGGCTGTGCCAGCCCTGGGGTGGCAGCAGGAGCAGGGCAGTGCCCGTGCCCTGAGCTGGCACTGCTGGGGCACCTCCAGTGCTGGGGCAGCTCTGGGACCCTCCTGACAGGAGAGCCCTGGAGGGGCTGGAGCGTGTCCAGGGCAGGGAACGGAGCTGGGAAGGGGCTGGAGCCCCAGGAGAGGCTGAGGGAGCTGGGCAGGGGCTCAGCCTGGAGCAAAGGAGGCTCAGGGGGCCCTTGTGGCTCTGCACAGCTCCTGCCAGGAGGGGACAGCCAGGGGGGTCGGGCTGTGCTCCAGGGAACAGGGACAGGAGCAGAGGAGGCTCAGGTTGGATACTGGGATCGATTTCTTATGGAAGCACTAAGGCCCAGCCAATGCTATCAGCACAGGAATTCTGTAACATGGATAATCTGCCTATGGATACAAGAGGAGATATAAAGTGTTAAAATGCAGCCAAACCAAAATATTTGCAGTGCCAGAATTAAATATTGAGGGGATTTTTCTAACAAGCTTTGTGAATCTGCTTAGGGTAAAATATCACTTTGGGGTCCCAGGAGGTGGCAATTCCAGTTTGACACCAGTGGAGTTTGCACTGTGGATTCTGTGCCTCCACGTAGGTCTGATTTAAAGGAGAGCTTTAGGAAGGAGACAGCACAATTTTACTTTAAAGACTCCCATTGATCCAGCACATGCTCCAGTGAATTACTGGTGATAACACCCCTTATCTCTAATCATTCCCCCCCTTAGCCTCCCCCTCCGTGCTGGATGAAAGGCAATCCATGTTCAGCCACACTGAGAAGGCCTCTGTGTGTCCCAGGAAATGATTTTGCTATGAAATAATATGATTTGGGAAAACAACTTCTGCTTCAAATGATTTTTGGGTACACTTTTAACTTCAAAAAATTCCTTCTGGCTGAATCAGCATTGACAGTGCCATTAATCCTGATTATTGTTAGTTATTGAATGTTACTTGTAATGAACATTTTCATTGCCTTTGAAGCTGAGGTTTGCTCCTTCCCAGCCCCAAAATAACCACATTGAGGTTTAGAGTTCAGAGCAGTGCTCTGTCACATTACAGAGCTCCTGGATACCATTAACAAGTTATTTGATAATTACTTCCTAATACGTTTGGAGTCCTTCGCTGCGATCGTTCATTTCAAGTTCATAAAGCTGTCATAGAGCCCGTGTGCTTTAATGGCTTTAGGTCCCACTGCCATGAATAAAACATATCCACATTTAACAGTTCTCCAGCCTCTGCTTTGAAACACTCAGAAATTCAACAAGTTCACTGAAAGGAGGAGCTGGGCACCTGCTCAGCTGGAGGGAGTTTGCTGCTCCTCCTTCTCCTGGGTTTTGTCTTGATGGTTTTGTTCATCCCAGCTCCCAAATTCCATGAGCAGGAAGCTCAAGCTGCCCTAAAACTCTGAATGATGACAGATCAGGGGTAGGTGGGCTCACAACCAACCCCCTGGTGAGATCCAAACCAAAGCTGCACAAACTCAACCTGAGTTTCCTGGGAATGGGGAACCAGAACTTCATCGTCCGCTGAAATATTCCTGTGAGATGTGCAGCAAAGGCACCTCAGGGTTTGTGAAGGTGCCTTGGGGACAGGATGTGTCAGGTTTCCATGCAAATGGCAGAGTTATTTTGGGTGGGACATTCTTTCCAGAGCTCCTGGTTCCTGAGCCTCATCTCTATCTTGGGGGAAGGTTTTTTATATTTATATAAAAATATATTTATTAATAAACCTGGGGTATAAAGCAGCAGGTGCCTCAATCCTGCCCTCAGACACGTGGGCATTGTCCCCAAGGTCCTTCCTGCTCTTCCCAGCAGCCCAGAGGACACCTGTGTTATATCAGGGAAATGAGGAATTCTGTGTTTTACTGTGAAAGGAGGAAATCTGTGTTTTACTGTGGAAGGAGGAAATCTGTGTTTTACCATGGAAAGGAGGGAATATGTGTTATATCAGGGAAGGAAGGAAATCTGTGTTATATCATGGAAAGGAGGAAATTTGTGTTATACCATGAAAAGAAGGAAATCTGTGTTATATCATGGAAAGGAGGAAATTTGTGTTATACCATGGAAAGAAGGAAATCTGTGTTATGTCATGGAAAGGAGGAAATTTGTGTTATACCATGGAAAGGAGGAAATTTGTGTTATACCATGAAAAGAAGGAAATCTGTGTTATGTCATGGAAAGGAGGAAATTTGTGTTATATCATGGAAAGGAGGAAATCTGTGTTTATATCATGGAAAGGAGGAAATCTGTGTTATATCATGGAAAGGGGGAAATCTGTGTTATATCATGGAAAGGATGAAATCTGTGTTATACCATGGAAAAGGAGCTACCAGGGCATTCTCCTAATGTTTGGAGAAAGAGATTCCCAGGTGGCTGCAGCCCTCCTGGAGGACTGGCTCAGCCCATGCAGCAGTGCTTGGCTGCAGCTTCCTGGTGATTCTGTTGCTTCATTCCCCTCTCTCCATGGTGTGGGACTCTAAACTGCACCTCAGAAACATGGAATAGGAGCAGAAGCTGTACCCTGCTGGAAAGGCTTCCCTAATCATTGTCATGCTCCATCTAAAAGGCTGATCCAGCTGGGACTGGCTGTAAAACCAGGGGAAACCCACACCAGATCCTGGGATCCACATCCTGTCTTCTCTGGGCTTTCCTGGGAAGGAGAATTCCCATTTATGTGCTTCACTGTCCTCTCCACCGTGGCCCAAGGAGAAGGAACAGCCCAAGGTGTGCCTGGAGTGGGGATGGAGGTGGAAAAACAGGACACCAGGCACCAGGAGAGCACAAACCACATCAGACAAACCCTTTGTGGCTGGAAGTTGTGTTTGTCCACCCTGAGGGCTCCTCTGATGGAGGCTGCTGAGGTTTCCCTCGGCTCCCAGCTCCAGCAGCTCCCCGTGTTCAATGCATCCCACGCTCTGTTTTATTACACTTCAAACCCACTTTGTTTGCAAAGTAGGAAAAGCTGTCAGAGGCCATTAATCCAAACAGAATTTAATCTCTCAAACAGCATTTACTCAGACAGAGCTGCTAAATCTATATATTAAAAAACTGTTGACAATTAATTAAAATGCTTCGCTGCTGAAGTGGGAACAGGGCTGCTCTGCAGGGCACTGTCAGGTGGAGCAACAGCCTCTCCCTGGGACACACCTGGGCAGGATTAGAGGGAAAGCAGCTGCTTCCCTGTAGGAATTTCTGTGCTGGCAGCTCTGCTGCAGCCTGGCAACAGCGTGACTGAAGGGACAGCCACAGGAACACAGAGCTGTGCATCAGGCAGATGGTGAAGAGCATCCCAGGCTTTTATAGTGCAGCTTGGAAAAGCTGAGACAAGCGCTCAGGAGCTCCTGAATGAGCTTAGAGGTATCACCCAGCTGGAGATGACATGGACCTGGTGTTGGATTTCAGGGCAAGGTTCTTCCCCCAGAGGTGCTGGCACTGCCCAGGGAATGGGCACGGCCCCGAGGCTGCCAGAGCTGCAGGAGCCTTTGGGCAGCACTGCCAGGGATGGACAGGGTGGGGTTGTTGGGGGTCTGGGCAGGGACAGGGGCTGGGCTGGGTGATCCTGTCGGTCTCTCCAGCCCAGGATATTCCAGGATTCTGGTGGATATCTGTCTTGGTTTGGAAAGACAGGAGTCTGCTAAGGAAGGCAAAAGCCTCCCCTGAAGTGGAGAATGTGAACCCTCCCCACCTCTCTGAATTGCTATAAATTTTTAATTAAGGGGCTCTCAGGCAAAAATATGGGAACAGGAAATAACAGTTCTTTAATAGGGAAAGGGATAAAAAAAATAAAATAAACAATGCAGTGCACTAGAACAACACTGACAGTCAGAACCCAAGCTGACACCCTGTGGGTCAGGCTGTGGGCAGCAGTGCCATTGGAATTGTGGCTCAGCCCTCCTGCAGTGTCAGGGCTGGTTCTGCTGGAGCAGGGATCCTGGAGAGAAGGATGGATTCTTCCTCTGAAGATCCAGGGCAAGAGGCAGCTGCTGTTCCTCTGGGCAATGCAGTGCAGGAGCCGTGCTGGTGTTCCAGAATCTCCAGATTCTATCTGGGTAGGAATGCTTGGCTCCTCCCTCTGGGCTCCCATCTCCCAGTGGGATGCTGTAGTTCTTATCAGCCATGCAGGGACATTCCAGAGCTGTTATCAGCAGTGTCTCCCCAGAGGGAGGAGTGGTTGTGGTCACTCAGAGAGAGAGATAAGGCAAACTGCCCCCTTGACAAAGGTAATCTGCCCTACAGATGGAAGTAGAAAACATCTTGCATTGCAATCTGGAACAATATTCCATGGCAATTAACTGGAGCACGTGCCAGACAGTGTCTGGGAGGACATGAGGAAGAGGGAAGATGACCTTTCCAAGTGGCAAAAGAACATCTCCCTGGCTGTTCAATTGTCAGCACAAGGATCAATTTTCCCCTGTTGGCCTGAGGTGTGTGACATTTCCTTTAAGTCCAGGTCAGAATTATTTTCCTTTGCTGTAAGACAGAAGCAGTTATGGAATGATTATTGCCTACACTGTGATGACAAAATGCTGCTGTCTAAAAGACCAAAGATCAGAAGATTACAAAGATCAGAAACCTCCAAAAATTGAAGCAGCAATGGCCAAAGCAATAAATGTGTCAGGAAAGGACAAGAGCAGGCGGAGAGGGCACAAAATCATGGAATTACAGAATATTTGGGTTGGAAGGAAGCTTTAAAGGCCATTTAATCCCAAGTCCTGCAATGAACAGGTACCTCAGGTTACCCAGAGCTCCATCCAAAGTTTCTCCCTTTTCCTCTTGGGAACAGAAAGCAAAATCTTTCCATGGCCTCTCTGTTTTTGTGGTTGTCAGGTATCAGAGGGGATGGGCTGGGTGACACAATTGTGTCACTGTCACACACACCCAGTGGTGGCTGCCAAGCCACAGCAGCCCTGTCCTGCCTGCTGGCATGGCTGGGCACAGATTCCTGCCAGAAAAACTCCTGTCCTTCCCTGGTGTCACCTCCCCCCTGAGGACACAAAACCTCGGGGTCAGGCCCTGCTCCTGTTGCTTATTTTTCTGTTCTTGTGCAAGTTCCTCTTGTGCTGCTTCAGATCCCACTCTGGAAAGGATAGGCCAACACCTTTGGAAAATTGGCTGCAAAATTCTACTCCTGGATGCAGGAAGACAAAAATCTAATCAGGAGGTTTCTCCCTGAACTTAAAACATTGTCCAAACTTGTTCTGGGCCACTGAAATCTCCGTTCCAGCCACCGAACTGTGTTGGTTATAGTGGTTTTGTTCAAAATGAGCCCTCATTTCTCCTGCTCGTGGAAATACGGTGAGGTTTGGCTGTGTTAGGACTAGGACTAGGACCAAGACTAGGACCAGGACTACGACCAGGACTAGGACCAGCACTAGGACCAGGACTAGGACCAGCACTAGGACCAGGACTAGGACTACTGAGTCCTTTGTATTCCTGCTGCACATGTTGTCTGATCTAAGTAGCAATAAATCCACACCACAGGGGCAATAAATCCAAACCCTTGGGACTCTGGGATTAAGCAGAGTGAGCCAGGCACCTTCACAGCCCCAAACCCCTGGCTCAGGAGCACAGCCCTGGGCCCAGGGGGTGCTGGCACCGAGGGCTTTGCTGGGCACGGCTGGAGCTGTTCCAGCATCCACCACACTCCACCTGCAGACATCTCCAACCCACACAGAGCAATCCCCCAGCACCCAGAAACACCAAATCTCACCTCAGAACACACATTGTGCTGTTCACCCCTGTGAAACTGGAACCTTTTCACTTCCTGCAAAGCTTTGGAATGTCCAGCCCTGTCTTGGTGTGAACAGACAGTGTCTGCTGAGGAGGGCAGGAGTCTCACCTGAAATGGAAAATGCAACCCCCTCTCCCTCTGGATTATTATTATTGTTTTGAAGTTAGGGGGGCTCTCAGGGAAAGATATGGAAATAGGAAAAAAGATTTTTATTAGGGAAGAAAATAAAATTAAAATAAACAATGCAGTAATATAAAACAACCCTGCCAGAATCAGCCCATGCCCTGCCCCCTGTGTGTCAGGGTGGTGTCCCAGCCCCATCCCATGGGGGCTCAGCCCTCCTGCAGTGCCAGCTGTGGTTCTGCTGCAGCAGGGATCCTGCACAAGGGGGGAGTTTTCCTCTGCAGCTCCAGGGCTGCTGCAGATGGGCCTGGGCTCCCTCTGGCAATGCAGGGCAGCAGAAAGCTGCTCCTCTGGCAATGCAGGGGGCAAAGGCTGCTGTGCTGTGCCAGGCTCAGCTTGGATCCAGGTAGGAATGCTTGGCTCCTGCCCTGGGCACAGCATCTCCCCATGGGATGGGGGAATTGGATCAGTGTCCTGCAGGGACACTCAGTGGCCATGGACAGCAGAGATCTCCTGGAGGGAGGATTGGCTGTGGGAGAGAGAAAGAAAAAACTGCCCATGGACACAGAGAACTGCCCCAGCTCTGACAGATGGGGACAGGAGCCCAGCTAAATCTTCCAATCTAAGACAACTCTGCCCCTGGTTCACTGCACAGAGCCCTGCGACAGTGAGGAGTCCCAGGTGGAGAAAAGCTGGCTCAAGACAGCAGCAAGACAAAGAGCTGAGAGACAGAAAAGGTTGAAGGCTGATGGATGAGGCTTTTTTCCTAGGAATTGGCCCCTTCCTGACAGGTTCCTTGCTGCTGGGCTAACACAAGGCAGGCAGGGCCAGCTGCTCTTCAGGGCAGGGAATGAAAAGCTGCTCCTGTTGGGAGCACTTCCAGCAATGCTTCCAACGCTGCTCCTGGACTCTGGCTTTGATATCAGACAGCCCCAGCATGTCTGGGACAGGGCTGGACCCTCCCCACCTGGAGCTGGGCACTGCCTGGCCCCACCAGCAGCAGCTTTCTCCCCAGGCTGCCCTTCCAGCTCCTCTGTGGGAAGGAATGCTGGAACTGGAATGATGCACAGCCCTGTGTGGGTCAGACTGTCCTTGTGTCTAACCCTGTGGCCTGTGCCACAGAGCAGTGACAGAACTGTGACAGAGAGCAGTGACAGGGCAGTGACAATGCAGTGACAGTGCAGTGACAGAGCAGTGACAGAGCAGTGACAGTGCAGTGACAGAACTGTGACAGAGAGCAGTGACAATGCAGTGACAGTGCAGTGACAGAGCAGTGACACAGGGCAGTGACACAGCAGTGACAGGGCAGTGACACAGGGCAGTGACACAGCAGTGACACAGGGCAGTGACACAGAGCAGTGACACGGCAGTGACACAGAGCAGTGACACATGGCAGGGACAGGGCAATGACACAGGGCAGTGACAGGGCAGTGACAGGGCAGTGACACAGCAGTGACACAGGGCAGTGACAGGGCAGTGACACAGGGCAGTGACACAGGGCAGTGACACAGGGCAGTGACTGCACAGTGACACAGAGCCATGACAGAGCAGTGACACATGGCAGTGACACAGGGCAGTGACACAGGGCAGTGACACAGGGCAGTGACACAGGGCAGTGACACAGCAGTGACACAGAGCAGTGACACAGGGCAGTGACACAGGGCAGTGACACAGCAGTGACAGGGCAGTGACACATGGCAGTGACACAGGGCAGTGACAGGGCAGTGACACAGGGCAGTGACACAGGGCAGTGACACGGCAGTGACACAGGGCAGTGACAGGGCAGTGACACGGCAGTGACACGGCAGTGACACAGCAGTGACACATGGCAGTGACAGGGCAGTGACACAGGGCAGTGACACAGCAGTGACAGGGCAGTGACACATGGCAGTGACACATGGCAGTGACACAGGGCAGTGACAGGGCAGTGACACAGGGCAGTGACACAGGGCAGTGACACAGGGAAGTGACACAGCAGTGACAGGGCAGTGACACAGGGCAGTGACACAGCAGTGACACAGAGCAGTGACACAGGGCAGTGACACATCAGTGACACAGGGCAGTGACAGGGCAGTGACAGGGCAGTGACACAGCAGTGACAGGGCAGTGACACATGGCAGTGACACAGGGCAGTGACAGGGCAGTGACAGAGCAGTGACACAGCAGTGACACAGCAGTGACACAGGGCAGTGACACAGAGCAGTGGCACAGGGCAGTGACAGGGCAGTGACAGAGCAGTGACACAGCAGTGACACAGCAGTGACACAGGGCAGTGACACAGAGCAGTGACACAGCAGTGACACAGCAGTGACAGGGCAGTGACACAGGGCAGTGACACATCAGTGACACAGGGCAGTGACAAAGTCTAAGCCTGGAGCTCCCCAAAGGCACCAAAGGGGACCTTGGGCCCAGCCCTGTTTCCTCCCCGTACCTGCTGAAGCCCAGCCCAGCTCCAGCAGTGATAAATTCCAATCTCCTGGATCCCCTCTGATCTCCCTTTCTCCTGGTGACTCCTCGCTGTGCCTTCCGTCCCTGAGCAGGGAGGTGACCCCAGAGGGGCCCAGAGGGGTTCCTGTCCCAGCTGCCCCATCTGCTTTTCCAGGCTGGTTCCAGCTGCACTCCCAGCCCTGGGCTCTGCCCTTTGGAGCCCTCGGGTGTGACCGTGTTCACAGGGGTCTGAGGATGAGGGAAGAGACAAGGATCTGACTCCATGTTTCAGAAGGCTGATTTATTATTTATGATATATATTATACTAAAACTATACTAAAAGAATGGAAGAAAAGGATTCAGAAGAAGGCTGGCTAAGAATAGAATAGGAAAGAATGATAATGAAGGCTTTTGGCTCAGAGACTCGGTCTGAGCCAGCTGATTGTGATTGGCCATTAATTAGAAACAACCACATGAGAGCAATCCCAGATGCACCTGTTGCATTCCACAGCAGCAAATAACCATTGTTTACATTTTGTTCCTGAGGCCTCTCAGCTTCTCAGGAGGAAAAGTCCTAAGGAAAGGATTTTTCATAAAAGATGTCTGTGACATTCAGGGATGGTCCCTGGGGAGGATCCAGCTGGATTCTCTGAGGAGGAGATCTCCACTGCCCCGGGGCAGGCTGCTCATCAGAATTCATCCAGGAGTCATTCCCCACTGGGAACTGCAGTGGGAAGGAAATCACAGAATGATGGAATGTCCTGAGCTGGAGGGACCCCCAGGATCATTGATCCAGCCCCTGTCCCTGCCCAGACCCCCAACAACCCCACCCTGTCCATCCCTGGCAGTGCTGCCCAAAGGCTCCTGCAGCTCTGGCAGCCTCGGGGCCGTGCCCATTCCCTGGGCAGCCTGGGCAGTGCCAGCACCTCTGGGGGAAGAACCTTGCCCTGAGCTCAGCCTGAGCTGCCCTGGCCCAGCTCCAGCCATGCCCTGGGTGCTGTCCCTGTCCCAGAGCAGAGATTGGAGCTGCCCTAGGGAGGAGCTGCAGCCCCTGGTGAGCTCTGAGCTCAGTGTCCTCTGCTCCAGCTGAACATCCCAAGGGCCCTCAGCTGCTCCTCCTGTGCTCCCTCCAGACCCTTCTCCATCTTTGTATGGCAAATGTGAGACCATAAAATCATCGTGTCTGAGCCCAACCCCTTGCAAAGCCACATCCTTTACATCCAGCATGGAAAACCATTCCAGAGCCATCCTAACAGGCACTGGCTTAAGCAATCTGTAACAAGCACTGGGATCACATTTCTTTCCTTCTCTGCTTTCCCAGAAAATTGGCAGGACCTGAAAACGAGCGCTTCTTTCTCTTTGGAAATTTGCCCTTCAGCTGGCAAACAGGGATTGATTTTGTTCCTGGGGCTCGTAGGAGGCAGAAATGAAAACAGCTCATTTTAATATTATCCCTGATTACTGTTCATGACCACCTTTTCCTGCCCAAACACCTGCTGGATCAGCACCGGGGTGTGGGACAGCAGCTGGAGGATTTGGAGTTTTACTGCAGGGGGGTGAGGAGCTTTCTTGTTGGCTCCGTACAAACACCAGCAGCACTGAATTTTGATGTTGAAAAGAGAATAATTGCTCCTAAAATTGATCTTTACAGGCTTCAATATTTCCCTCATCACATTATGCTTCTTCCAACTGTGTCTTTTTACAGCCTAAGACAAATGACTTAAACATCAGGCTAATACAAAGCAGATTTTTCAGACTGGGAACGTGTTTTCTCTCCGCGCACACGGGGCTGTATCCAGCGTGTCAGGCAGGACATTTTCATTTGGAGGGATTTGGTTTTAAGTGGGTGAGCACTGTGATTATTATTGAACAGGCTGACACACAGAGAATGTCTGGCTGTCCTGCTGTCAGCCCTGCAAACCCTGCACGGGAGGGATCAGTGCAAACCTCGGAAGCTCATTAAAAAACCCAGCTCAGGCTTTTGATGAGGTTGGGGAACTCTCAGAAGTGCTGAGTCCTCCCCTCCCCTATCTCGGAGCAGGATAATCACTCTGTGGGTGCAGGGAGACAATTAAGCTCATTAACATTTCCTTTCTTTAAAAGATGAAGCGCCAGCTGCTTGGATTCAAGCACACAGCAGCAGCCAATTACCCAATGAGGGTTAATAACCCCAAAGTGTGCAGGGACAGGGGGCCTGTGCTGACTGGGACACTCACCTGGCCACCAGAAATAGTCACTGCTAAATAGTCCTGGACACCTGAATTCATTAATTTCTCTTCATTAATTAATTTCTCTTCTAAAGGAGTTCTTACAGCCACGATCAGCACAACCATAGCCAGGTAGGATTAATGGTTGTGCTCATTCTCTCTCCTCACAGGGAGATTTGTGGCCTTTGGAGGATGTTATTTCTCAGCTTTTGTCAATAATATCTGGGCTTGCTGGGACTTTAACTCTTCCAAAGCCTTGAAATGGAAACTCCCTAAATTCTCCTTCAAGCCAGAAGACCAAAAACACCAAGAAGGCTCCTTTTAATGCTTTTATTCAAACACAAACTGAGGTCACTTTGGAAATGGAGGATGCTCAGGTGCACTGGGTAAGGCAGGATTTTAATCGAGAGCCTTGAACATGAACCACACTGAAAATTTGGGAAATCAGCTCCCAGCCCTGGCTGGGGGATCCAGCTCCCATCCAGCTCCTGACTGACACCTGGGACAGGGGAGAAGCTGCTCCAGCTCTGGAGGCTCCTCTGGGACCTGGAGCTCTCCAGCATCTTTGGAATGCCAGGGAAGAAGGAGAGGAGATTCAGGGAGAAATAAATAGAAAGGAAACCATAAAGCTGAAGAGTTTCAAACCTGCTGGAGCAGTGGGACAGCACTTGGCAGGGAATTCCTGTGCTCAGGAATGCCAAGGTCACTGCAGTGCTGCTGGGGGGGAAGAAATACATCCTGGGGATCAGCTCTCCAAATAATAGTAAATATCTGGATATATCTCCCCACAAGGGGTGGAACAGAGGCACAGGAGCCATAGAGATCTCCAAGGAGACCCCAGGGCTATCTCAGCCTTGTGGGATCAGCTCTTGTGCTGGGAATCCTGCATTTGGGAAAGTCAGGAAGAAGCAGAAGCTGACTTGAGGGCAAAACTGTATTTAGGAAAGCAGGAAGAACCAGGAGGTGATTTAAGGCAAACCTCAGGCTCCAGCTGGTGCCTGACCATTGAACATTGGACTCCTTTTCATTCTTTCTGGGCCTCACCAAAAGCAGGGCAGTGTCCTGTTCTTGCTGGGGAGGGACAATCCCAGAGTTAATTCCTTCTGCTTGGAACAAACAGCCCAGCTTGGGGTCACAGCCTGCCTGGCACGGATTGATTTGGGACCAAATGTCTGCTTGACCTCCTCTTAGATGAGAATATTGGAGGTTTGGGCAGTTCATCTCAAAATCCCCATTCCTGGGCTCCAGGACCTGCTGCCCCTCCCTGCCACGTCCTGGGGGTTGGATCCTGGGAGGGCTCTGAACAGGACCAGGAGTGGTGGGAGCCCAGGGAAGTCAGAGCCAGTCCCAGCCATGGAGCAGAGGCTGTTCCTGAGGAAAAGGGGGCAGAGAAAGCCTTCCCATGCTGCTGTGACAGGAATTTTAAGCTCTGTTACTGTCACAGGCATCTTTTATGAAAAATCTTTTCTTTAGGATTTTTCCTCCTGAGAAGCTGAGAGGCCTCAGGAACAAACTGTAAACAATGATTATCTGCTGCTGTGGAATGCAACAGGTGGATCTGTGATTAGCCCATGTTGGGTGTTGCTAATTAATGGCCAATCACAGTCAGCTGGCTCAGAAAGAGAGTCCGAGCCACAAGCCTTTGTCATTCTTTTTCTATTCTTAGCCAGCCTTCTGATGAAATCCTTTCTTCTATTCTTTTAGTATAGTTTTAATGTAATATATGTCATAAAATAATAAATCAGCCTTCTGAAACATGGAGTCAGATCCTCGTCTCTTCCCTCATCCTCAGAGCCCTGTGAACACCATCACACTGTCACAATGGTGTTAAGCCCTTTTGTATGGATTTTAAGGGAATCAAGATTGGGACCTGTGCCCTTGGTTGGTGCTTTCAGTCAAACATTTGGGAAGAGTAAGAGGTACCCAGCACCAAACAGTCCCAATTCTTCCCATAAACTCCTTGGATACAAGGGAATATGGACACTAAGCCAAAGCAAGTTAATTCCTTAAGAGCTCAGGCAAAACAGCTGCAAAATCCCAGGGATTTTAAGGCAGGGGAAAATCAAAATGGGGTAAAACTAAAGAATCTTTCAAAATTCCCAGGAAAAACCAAGATCTCTGGGCAGGAATTGAACAAGTCTTGGTTTTGCAAAATCAAATCTATTGGGAGAAATCTCCAGATTGGAACATCCTGGACCACTCCTCCCATCACACAAGGGGCCTGTCAGAGAGCAAAAGCCCACAGGATTTAGAACCATTTTATTTCCCAGTTCTTTGTGTGCTCAGAATTTTGGGAGGAAAGTTGTGCCTTGGAAGCTCCTGTAACATTTCCTCTTACATTGTTTCTCAGCATGAGCCAGGTCACTTTGTCACACCGGGATGGAATAATTCCATTTTTATCTCTGGGACCTTGCTTTGGTTCATCTGCACATTTCAGGCTTGGCAGGGATATTTTTCCCCCTCTTTCTTTCCCAGGATATACAATCAAATCATCCAGAATCAGTATATCAAAAAAGATGATGATGCATAAACCAGCAGCCCATTGCACAAACAATAAAACCAGGTAAAATTCAATATCCAGCACTAGCGAGTAATTCCAGCAGCAATTCCAAATTTATTGTCTTGTTTATTTATTCCATTGATGTCAATAAACATCGTATCCTCTCGTGCTGACAAATCCATCTCCAAGCATTGTTCTGTTTCTGTTCCCTGGAGCCTTGCAGGGTCTGCAGGAGCCTGGGAATGGCCTGGGGGGCACAGGAACCACCACACAGGGATGTCCTCAGAGGATCCAGGGCTTTTCTGGGCTGGATCCATGGGAAGATTCCCAAAGTGATGCTTTGACAGATGGGTTGGATGTGCTGAAGCCTCTGGTGGGATCCAGTCTGAGCCCCTGGAGTTACAAACTCCCCCTTGATCCCTCCCTTCCAAAGGGAAGAGGCCCCAGGGATTGGTTGTTTTGGGAATCCTGAGGGTGGGCTGGTGGTGGCATTGCAGAGGATGGATTTGGGGAGGCTCCTGGGGTGTTGAGATGTTGTGTGAACATCACCAGGAGTGATGGGGCACAGGGGCTGGAAGTGCCCAGCAGGAAAGGCCCTGGGGGTGCTGGTGGCAGTGGCTGGACACGAGCCCAGGTGTGCCCAGGTGTGCCAGAGGCCAAGGACAGCTGGGCTGTGCCAGCCCTGGGGTGGCAGCAGGAGCAGGGCAGTGCCCGTGCCCTGAGCTGGCACTGCTGGGGCACCTCCAGTGCTGGGGCAGCTCTGGGACCCTCCTGCCAGGAGAGCCCTGGAGGGGCTGGAGCGTGTCCAGGGCAGGGAACGGAGCTGGGAAGGGGCTGGAGCCCCAGGAGAGGCTGAGGGAGCTGGGCAGGGGCTCAGCCTGGAGCAAAGGAGGCTCAGGGGGCCCTTGTGGCTCTGCACAGCTCCTGCCAGGAGGGCACAGCCGGGGGGGTCGGGCTGTGCTCCAGGGAACAGGGACAGGAGCAGAGGGAACGGCCTCAGACTGGGCCAGGGCAGGGGCAGGGTGGATTTTGGGATAATTTCTCCATGGAAAGGGTGGTCAGGCACTGGCACAGCTGCCCAGGGCAGTGCTGGATCCCCATCCCTGGAGGTGTCCCATAAACCTGTGGGTGTGGGGACAGGGGTCAGTGGTGAGTATTGGGACATTTGGGCTCCCTGATGTTCAAGGTCTTCCTCCACCTTGCTGATTCCAAGATTCCATGGTGAACAGCTCCCTCAGAGTCTCCTGAGCATTTTTTGGAATTGCAGCAGATTTCAATGAGCCAGCCAAGGACACTGAGGGGCAGCAGGGAATTTTAAAAGCATTACATTTAAAAGCATTAAAATGTAAAGTTTAAAGAACAGCAGCAATCTCATCCAGTGAAGAGCCAGTCTGAGCACAGTTCTTTGGAGGCACATCCAAATATTCCCTGTGGCACATCCAGAACACTCCTGAGAAATGTCTGCACCAGTGTAGGACCATGGCCCTAAATTGAAGGAGGACAGATTTAGATTTTAGGAAGAAATTCTTTGCTATGAAGGTGGTGGAGCAGAGCAACGTGGAGACTCCATCCCTGGCAATGCCAAGGCCAGGCTGGTGGGACTTGGAGCAGCCTGGGACAGTGGGAGGTGTCCCTGCCTATGGCAGGAGGTGGCACTGGATGAGTTTTAAGGTCCCTTCCCACTTAAACTATCCTGGAATTCTCTGACTGATGCAGGGAATACTGGGAAAAGCTCAGCAGGATGTGGGAGTGTCACTGGTCCTGAAATGTGTCATAATTCTCTGTCCTTTGGCTTCCTGAAGGGCTTCTGGAGATTCCCAGGACCCTTTGCTGCAAGACCTCTCTTAATTAATGTCAGTCCTGAAAGAGCAAATTCACAGGAGAGATTAAAAATATGAAATATCTTTTTTTTTCTTTTTTTTTTCTTTTTTTTTTTTTTTTTTTTTTTTGAGAGAGAGAGAGAACAACTGGAAAGGATAAAATGGCATATCCCAAAGAAGGCTGGGGTGCCAGCCAGGATTCAGCATTCCCAGCAGGATGAATGCCATAAACTCCCTGTTTCTATCCCAAAATCCTGAGTCCTCAGGCAGTAATTGTGGGTACCCCAGAGCCTGAAAGTATCACAGTTACAACCCCGAATCCCTTAAATTTGCATCCTCCTGGAGAAAAACACCACAACTCAGCAGCTGATTCAGCTGGAAAGTCTCCCCCAATAAGTTATGAAAAGAGGACTGGGAACCTGCATTTTTATCATTCCAACTCTTTCTGGGGTTTTTTTTTCTTTTTAATAAAACCCTGTTTATGATGGTGGATAAAACATTCCTGTCATCCTTAATAAAAGCCTTTACTAGCAACGCGAAAGGAGCGGTGAATGGATAAACTGTAAATCAAAGCACAGCTTGGAAACGGGGCAGTTTAGCAAAGCAGCATTTCTGGGAGCTGCTGATGGCAGGAGATTACATTTTATATCAGAACAGATTTAAATTTAGGGGGAATTAACCCTCCAGCTCCACTGCAAAAGCTTCCCAAGGCATCAAGGCTGTTTGAGTAAAGGAAGTTGTCATCAGTGGAAGGGAGGCGACAGGAAAAAATAACTGAAGGGGACAATTTTAACTGGATCTTTCTTACAGAAATGAGCTACAAAAATTGTGACTGGATTTTAATTAGGAGGCAAATTTTTTCCTGTTCTTTCTTGGCTTTGTGAAGATGGTAAGTGACAGCATTTCAGGGATCCAAAAGCTGCTTCTTGCTGCAATGAGAACACTTCAATTTTTAAGTCTTTCTGTAGGTGTCAGGAGAAAAATCTTTCTGTTTCTTGACGTTTGGACAGAGCCATGAGCTGGAAATAGTTGGTGCAAAACAGTTGTTCAGCCCTACCTTGCAAAGAGCTACAGGAGCTCTGCTGGGAAGGGACTGAGGGGGGGTGGATCACAAAATATTCCTGCAAAGCCACATAAAGTCTGAACCCCCAGAAACAACTGGGGAATTTATGCACCCTAAAGTCAAGACAGGAGAAAAAGCTGAGTTGGGGCTGAAAATCATGCAAAAAAAGAATTTTTTCATGAATAAATTATTCTTCAACCCTCACTCCATCCCAGTCCTGTGGGCTTGGATAAGTAATTCCAATAAATCAATGTGTTCACCCCTCTCTCCGCTGTGTTTCAGTCCAGGTTTGCTCTGGAGATCTCCAGGAACACGTTCTGAAGAGGAATTCTCCTCACTCCAGGGTGCTGGAGCCTGCCCAGATGGATCTGCTGGCTCTGAAATCCCTCGTGGCTCATTGATTTCCCTGGTCCCTCCCAGCCCAGCCCTGCTGCCTTTGGCTCAATAATCCTTTCAGACCAATTCCTCACTGTGTGGGGAGGCAAAGCTCCTTTCCCACCACCAGCACTGGCTGAGCAATGTATGAACAGCTCAGAGTGCAGGGTGCACCAGCCACTGCTTCTGATCAGAATTTGGAGTTCATCAAGGTTACTAAGACATGAACTGTGCTAAAGTGAGAAAGAAGAAGCTGAGAAACCGAATTCCAGGACCACAAGGAGATAACAGAGCTGTGAGCCTCCTGAACTGTGACCAATCACATTCTGAGAAATGCATGCAAAACACATAAACAAAACAAAAGCACCAATAAGAAATGCATGAACAGCGTGTGCAGTGGAGTTAAAATGTATAAATAAGTACATAACGTAAATAATAAACAGCTTCTACTTAATCATATTAGTAAGTTGTGCAAGAATCCTGAATTTCCCACAGCTGGTGATGGAAATCTCACAAAA
The DNA here is from genome assembly GCA_009764595.1 of Geothlypis trichas. Lineage (NCBI taxonomy): Eukaryota > Metazoa > Chordata > Aves > Passeriformes > Parulidae > Geothlypis > Geothlypis trichas. The sequence goes on from CM019918.1 coordinate 780,819, forward strand.
ATTCCTGTTTTCACTGGAAAAATGCAGGGATTTGTGACAGACCCCGAGAGGGTGAGCTCAGAGCACTCCAGAGGTGGAGCTCATCCCCCCTGGCTGCCCCAGGGATTGTCTTTGTTAATTAATTCTCATCCTTGCTCTGCAGGTGTGGCACAAACACTGGCACGGGGTGGGAGCAGCTCCTGGAGCAGCCCTTGGATGTGCTGGAGGGGCAGGAATGTGGGAATGCCATGGGAATGCCATGGGAATGTGGGAATGCCATGGGAATGTGGGAATGCCATGGGAATGTGGGAATGCCAGCAGGAATGTGGGAATGTCAACAGGAATGTTGGAGTGCCAGACGGAATGTGGGAATGCCATGGGAATATGGGAATGCCAGCAGGAATGTGAGAATGCCAGCAGGAATGTGGGAATGCCATGGGAATGTGGGAATGCCAGCAGGAATGTGGGAATGCCATGGGAATGCCTTGGGAATGTGAGAATGCCAGCAGGAATATGGGAATGCCATGGGAATATGGGAATGCCAGCAGGAACATGAGAATGCTGTGGAAATGCCAGCAGGAATGTGGGAATGCCATGGGAATATGGGAATGCCTGTAGGAATGTAGGAATGCCAGCAGGAATATGGGACTGCTGTGAGAATGCCTGCAGGAATGTGGGAATGCCATGGGAATGCTGGCAGGAATGTGGGAATGGCAGCAGGAATGTGGAAATGCCTGCAGGAATGTGAGAATGCTGTGGGAATGCCAGCAGGAATCTTGGAATGCCATGGGAATGTGGGAATACCAGAAAGAATGTGGGAATGCCATGGGAATGTGGGAATACCAGAAAGAATGTGGGAATGCCATGGGAATGTGAGAATACCAGCAGGAATGTGGGAATGCCGTGAGAATGTCAGCAGGAATGTGGGAGTGCTGGCAGGAATGTGGGAATGCCATGGGAATGAGGGAATGCAGGCAGGAATGTGGGAATTACAGCAGGAATGTGGGAATGCCATGGGAATGCCATGGGAATGTGAGAATGCCAGCAGGAATGTGGGAATGCCATGGGAATATGGGAATGCCAGCAGGAATGTGAGAATGTCATGGGAATGTGGGAGTGACAGCAGGAATGTGGGAATGCCCTGGGAATGCCAACAGGAACGTGGGAATGTCAGCAGGAATGTGGGAATGCCCTGGGAATGCCAACAGGAATGTGGGAATGCCATGGGAATGTCAGCAGGAATGTGGGAGCCACCGGGACATCTCCCCTGTCCCTCATGAAGTTGGAAATGATGCAACTTTTAAAAGTTTTTTAAACTTTTTAAAACGTTTTTAACCATCTTTAGTCAGGGCTTTGTTTGCCTCTGCCCCGGGGAAGGGAATTGAAATTTTCTCTTTAAAAGACTCTTTTACCGAGGGTTGAGTTTTGCTGGCCTGATGGGCTTCAATCAACAAAAAGAAAATTCCCAGAGCCAGAAGATGCAGAGGAGGGAAAAACCTTAACAAACATCACCCCTGGGGTGATCAGAGACACCTGGGCTGGGAAAGGATCAGTAGGAGATCCATGGAATGAGGACAAAATTAGCACCAAAGGAAGAGGGATCAATAATTAAGAGGGATCAATAACCAATAGAAGATTGAATATTAAAACCTGTGCAATTTTGGACCAATGAACAACAAATTCTTTGAGTTTTGTCTCTGTAAATCCATGGAAAAATCTGGTGAAACACCAGGTGTGATGGGATGATTTTCACTGCAAAACCCAGGCACGTGTGGGTGGAATAATTTCTATTGCACATCCTGGCCAGAATAAAGTAATCCCTGATTCTCTGAACACTTGAGAGGATTTTGTTGGAGAATTTCTGTTTTCTGTGTTTTGGTGACAATGACACCACATTCCTCATCCATCATTCATTCCCAGCACAGCCAAATGTGTTTGTAACTCAGTAGTGTCCCATCAGTGAGCCCCTGTGCTTTGTGTCATCCTCTGGAGGGTTTACAAACCTGGAATTGCACAAGGAGAACCTGGGAAGGAGGCAAAACATAGGATGGGCTGGAAAATCCATCTCCCACAGCAGCAGGAGGTGAAAACCTCCCTGCTTGGACTTGGGAATTGTGGTTATTAATTGTTGTGGTGTAGTGGGGTTTAGGATGAGGTGAGAGATTAGAATTGACTTTAAGTTCATAGAAGGTTGACATATTATATTATATTATATTATATTATATTATATTATATTATATTATTTTATATTATATTATATTATATTATATTATATTATATATTATATTATATTATATTATATTATATTATATTATATTATATTATATTATATTATATTATATTATATTATATTATATTATATTATATTATATTATATTATATTATATTATATTATATTGACGTACTAAAACTATACTAAAGGAAGAGAAAGGAGTCATCAAAAGGCTAGAAAAGAATCAATAATAAAAACCTGTGAAAGACCCAGAGATTTTGACACAGCTGGCTGTGATTGGCCATTAATTAAAAACAATTCACATGCTGGGTAAACAATTCTCCAAATCACATTCCAGAGGAGTGAAACAGGGAGAAGCTGAAGCTTCCCAGCTTCTCAGGAGAAACCCTGGTGAAGGGATTTTTCATAAAATATCACAGTGATGGGGAATGTGCAGTCCAGGACTGGTGGGACAGAAAGGATCCTCTCCCAGCACTCCTCTATTCCCTTCCAGAGAAATCCAAAGCTTTTGGCAGCTGAACATTTTCCTTCTGGGATACTCCTGTGTGTATCCTCAGAGAGGAGCAGGACCCACAGCTCCCAGTGCACCCATGGGGAGCTGGTTACACTCACACAAAGTGAAACCCACTGGCAGAAAACCTCCAGGGCTGCTGATTGCAGGGATGCAGCTTTCAGCATCTAAAAATCAGGGCTGGGAGCTCAAGCACCTGCTGCAGTTGAAGTTTTGCCTCTCAAACAGGAGCTGTTTAAATAATGCTAAGAATAGTGGAGGAGTAGATGAAGATAATGAAGTGCTCCTGTTGGGATCCCTTTGACATGCAGAGAATAAGAACCCAGAGTTATTTTTTAATAAAAGGGGAACTCCTCCTGGATTTGATCTCACTCCCTCCCAAACCTTAAGACAAATACTGTTGTCACTAAATTAAGCTGCAAAGTCTTTCATTAAGCACCACCCTTGGGAATTAAAGATGTTCTTGGAGAGCTGGAGGAAGGAGCTGAGCTCCAAGAATGGAACAGGCACAGGAATGAAAATATGGAGAAACGCACCCGGATATTTAATCCATAAACCAACAGAGACACTCCTGGCGGGTTGGGAAGGCAATCACAGCCTCCCAGCACAGCCCTGGAGCTACAGCTGGGTGTAAAGACAGGGATTGGCTTCATTAAGTGAAATATTAATGAACAGAGGGAACCAAAGACTGGAAACACAGACAGCCATGGCAGCGGCAGCAAAGAGGGATATTTGGGATAAAATACCCAGGGATAACTCAGGCAAGTGTCCAGACAAGAGCTCAAAGCATTGCTGCCAGGGTTCAGTGGCCCCTGCAGCATCTGGAGGGAATTTTCCCAGATATTTGAGATGTCACTGACATATTTTCGGAAAAACTCCCTTCACCAGGATTTCTTCAACTGGGAAGCTGAGAAGCCTCAGAGAAAAAGGAAAACAATAATTATCTGATTGCTTCTCCTGTGTTTTGCTGATTTGGATTGTGGTCTGGAGATTGTTTACCAACTGGTCAGTGTTTAATTGGTTTCATGTGAATTGTTTTAACTTAATGACCAATCACAGCCAGCTGTGTCAAGGTTCTGGAAAGAGTCACAAGTTTTTCATTATTATCTTTTAGCTTTCTGTCTGTATTCTTTCTATATTATTTAGTATAGTTTTAGTATAATGTAATGTAATGTAATGTAATGTAATGTAATATAATATAATATAATATAATATAATATAATATAATATAATATAATATAATATATCATAAAATAAATTAGCCTTCTAAGAACATGGAGTCAGGTTCATCCTTCCCCCCACGACGGGGGACCCCAAAAATACCACATCTGAGACATTGAAAAGGAAAATTCCAGCCACAAAACATCAAAAAGTGGGGAAAAAAATCAGGCCAGAGAATGTCTGTAGTGCCTGGTGTCCATCAGGGATTCTGGAGCCGGGCTGGAGTAACACCCATGGGAATGCCATGGGAATTGGCATTATTTAAACATCTTGCAGCATGGAATTTCCACCTCTGCCCCCCAATGCCTCTTTGGAACACATCTGGAGGCTCAGGCATCCAGAGCTTCCTCAGGAAATGCTCCAGGCCAGGCAGAAAACAAGGAAGGTTTTTCACTCTCCTGTCAGAGGAGGAGATGGGGAGTGGGGATTTTGTTGTGGGCAGCTGGAACTTTGGGAAGGTTCCTGTTGGAGGAGCCCGCAGAGGAGGAATGTTCTGCCTCATCCAGAAAATCCCATCGAGTGTCTCCAGGTTTCCCCACTGCAGGACAATTCCAGGCAATGGAAGCTCCTTTTCCTCTTACAGACAATCCCTCATTTCAGCAGGATCCTGGGAAAGCATTCCAGAATTAATCTCCACAGCCATCAGCATCCCAGTGCAGCATTCCTGACAAAGCACATTCTGGAGGGAACAGACTCAGCCAAAACAGACCTGAGGCTGACAGAGCAATTTTCCCTCTTTTTCTTGTAAAGCTCCTTTCTAATTATAATCCCTGCTGGGTGTGGTTTATTTCTGGGTGCTCAGGACTGGGAGGAGCTCCAGGAGAGGACTGGGGGCTTTCCTTTTTACTGGCTGGAATACTTTGATTTTTCTTAAATTAAAATCAGCCTGATAATCCCTGACCTGCACAGAGCCAGGACCGTTTTATATCTTAAGGGTTTGCAAAGCTCTGGCTTAGGCCAGGTATAAGTGAATGAAGGCAGTTGTTCTACCTTAAACCTGGCTTTAGTAAATGAAGCACCATAACCAGACTGAGACCATCCCAAAGGATCTCCCCTGTTGTTAGGAAGGGAAGTTAATAAACCCTTTCATTTTAATTTGGTTTGTTCCGATTTTTTTTAGTTTGGGTTGGGTTTTTTAGGTTAGGGGAGGGTTTTAAGCAAGATTTAAGAGAACTGCTGGAGATAAGGCCAGAAATCCTCACATTCAATGGTAAAAAAGAGTGATTTGGGTGTGACAATGTGGTTCTTAATTGTTGTGGGTCCCAGGATGAGGTGAGAGATGAGAATTGACTCCAAGTTCTCAGAAGGCTGTATATTATGTTATATTATATTATATTATATTATATTATATTATATTATATTATATTATATTATATTATATTATATTATATTATATTATATTATATTATATTTTGCTATAATAAAACTATACTAAAGAAAGAGAAAGGAGACATCAGAAGGCTGGAAAGGAATGAATAATAAAAACCCATGACTGACCAGAGTCCTGACACAGCTGGACTGGGATTGGTCATTAAGTAAAAACAATTCACATGGAACCAATCAAAGATGCACCTGTTGGTGAGCAACCTCCAAACCACATTCCAAGCAATCAGATAATTACTGTTTACATTTCTTTTCTGAGGCCTCTCAGCTTCTCGGGAGAAAAATCCTGGTGAAGGGATATTTCATAAAATGTGACAGTGACATGGCAAGACGCAGAGCTGGTCAAAGGCACTTCTACCCTGAGGAACTGGCCAGAGCTGTCTCATCAGGGCCTAGGACTGGTACCAGTTGTGGTTGTGGATTAAAAATCTTTGTAATAATGCTCAGCCTCCTCCTCCTCCCCTCCTTTAAAAGGCCACAAAAACTAAGGAAAGGTGGTTCCAAATAGCACACCTGCACAAGAAGACACATTTTGATGCCAAGGCTTTGTTATTTTCCATCCTGTTGAAAATTGCAATGCAAGATGTTTTCAATTACCATCTGTATGGCAGATTATCTTTGTCAAGGGGGCAGTTTGCCTTTGAGTGACCACAATCACTCCTCCCTCTGGGGAGACACCTGCTGATAACAGCTCTGGAATGTCCCTGCATGGCTGATAAGAACTACAGCATCCCATTGGGAGATGTGAGCCCAGAGGGAGGAGCCAAGCATTCCTACCCAGATAGAATCTGGAGATTCTGGAACACCAGCACGGCTCCTGCACTGCATTGCCCAGAGGAACAGCAGCTGCCTCTGCCCCTGGATCTTCAGAGGAAGAATCCATCCTTCTCTCCAGGATCCCTGCTCCAGCAGAACCAGCCCTGACACTGCAGGAGGGCTGAGCCACAATTCCAATGGCACTGCTGCCACCAGCCTGACCCACAGGGTGTCAGCTTGGGTTCTGACTGTCAGTGTTGTTCTAGTGCACTGCATTGTTTATTTTATCCTTTTATTTTTTCTTCCCTATTAAAGAACTGTTATTTCCTGCTCCCATAGTTTTGCCTGAGAGCCCCTTAATTTAAAATTTATAGCAATTGGGAGGGGTGGGGAGGGTTCACATTCTCCATTTCAGGGGAGGCTCCTGCCTTCCTTAGCAGACTCCTGTCTTTCCAAACCAAGACACATTTTGAGCACTTTGACCTCTCCCTCATGTCCCAGGTATGAGGGTGACTCAGCAGCAATCCCAGAGCAGGAGAGCTGCAAACCCCAGGCCTGGCTGTGTGCAGGCTCCAGGGAGCAGCAGGAGGGCAATTCCAGCTGCACATCCATGGCACGGGATCCCATCATCACAAAGCACAACCAGGGGTACCAATTATGGCCAAATCATCAGGGAAAACAGGACAAAGCTCCTTCTACAGCCCCTCCACCCACAGCAGAGACCCTCACCCATAGCATGGGGCATGTTTCAGACAAGGAAATGCAGGAAGATCAGGATCCTTGAGAGGAGTGGAAAGGGATTATGAAAGTTTTGGCCATTTTTGAAGCCCAGTAACCACCTGGGACTGTTGGTGTGGTGACATGGGGACAGCTCCTTCTGCAGCCTGTCCAGAGCCACTGCTGGAGCTCTGGATCAGGGAATCACAGAGTCCTCAAAGCTGGGAAATGCTTTTAAGGTCATCCAGTCCCCAGCACTGCCAGGTCCACCATTAACCCAAATCCCCAGGAGCCACAGGGAGGGGCTGGAGCCCCAGGAGAGGCTGAGGGAGCTGGGCAGGGGCTCAGCCTGGAGCAAAGGAGGCTCAGGGGGCCCTTGTGGCTCTGCACAGCTCCTGCCAGGAGGGGACAGCCGGGGGGGTCGGGCTGTGCTCCAGGGAACAGGGACAGGAGCAGAGGGAACGGCCTCAGGCTGGGCTGGGCAGGGGCAGGGGGGATTTTGGGATAATTCCTTCATGGGGAGGGTTCTGAGGCCCTGGAACAGGGCAGGGTTGGAGTCCCCATCCCTGGGTGTGTGAAAGTGACTGAAACAGGACTGGCAGCAGCCCAAGGGTCACTTGAAGCCATTCCATCCGACCCTCTGGAGTTTCAGGGGGCTTCCTGCAAACATTTATTTAAAATTTCCTGATTTTACTGGTAATGTTCTTACTGATCCTTCCCAGCTACTGCTTCTGCCTTGGAGAAGCCCAAAATCCCCAGGGCTGGACTCTGAGCCCACCCCAACACCCCCAGAAGCTCCCACAGCTCATGGTGGTGCACACCCCAAGGAGAGGAACCCCAAAATCAGCAGAATTATTCCATCCCCAGCGTTCCATGGGATGCACAGGCTGCCGTGGATCCACCTGCTCTCACTTCCTGATAAGTGCAAGGGAACATTCCAGCCAAGGGCTGTGGAATGCTGACTCTGTTTCCATTCTGCAGCTCTCAAACCAGAGCTCATTGCTGTGCTCATCACATCTGCCACTGGAATTCTGCATCAATCTCACCACCAGTTCTGCACAAAATGGGGGAAAATCCTCTTTTCTGCTTGAAAGAGAGTGTGTGTAGGCAAAACTTGTGGGTTTGGTATGAGACAGCTAGGTGGAATAAAAAAAGATATTTTAAAATTACACAGTTTGGAGCATGCTTTCCCTCAAAAATATTTTTCAGATTCTTTTTTTTAATGAAATGCTTTTTTTTCATGCATTAGTTGTTGCAGACATCTTTTGTGAAAAACCCTCTCCTTAGGATTTTTTCTCCTGAGAAGCTGAGAGGCCTCAGGAACAAAATGTAACCAATGGTTATCTGCTGCTGTGGAATGCAACAGGTGCATCTGTGATTGGCCCGTGAGGTTGTTTCTAATTAATGGCCAATCACAGTCAGCTGGTTTGGACAGAGAGCCGGAGCCACAAACCTTTGTTATCATTCTTTGCTATTCTATTCTTATCTAGCCTTCTGATGAAATCCTTTCTTCTATTTTTTAGTATAGTTTTAATGTAATATATATCATAAAATAATAAATCAAGCCTTCTGAAACATGGAGTCAGATCCTTTGTCTCTTCCCTCTTCCTCAGACCCCTGTGAACACTGTCACATTAGCAGTCTCTGATCATGAAAAAAGGGAAATCTGGGGGTTGGCCCTGCCTCTGTTCATATATTTGAACAGGATACTGAAGCCTTGCCCTGTTCTAAGGGAGAAAGGGATGTGATAACTCAGGTGAGAAAGGCTTTTTGAGCTGTTAGAGACCTTCATATTTAAGCCTGACCCAGGATCAAACAACTGATTTGGCAAGAGCCTCGAGTGCCTGGTGAGCAGGGAATGACATTTGTCCAATGGAAACCCCCAGGGGATGAAGCTGGGATCTGCTGTTTGTCCAGCAGCTGCTGCTGGCACCAGGCAGGCTGCCTTGGAACCTGCCTGTTCATCCTCTGCTGGGAGCAGCTGGCCCTGCAATTAGCAGGGATTGAAACAATTAAAAGGAAAATGAGGATGGAGGCAGCACTTGCAGCAGGGAGGTTCAGAGGGATGTGCAGGGTTAAGTACAGGGATCTGCTCTGTGGGGAGCAGGGAAGGGCTGATTTTCCTGCCTTGATCAGCTCCTTCATGCTCTGGCAGCACTTCTGTGCTGCTGCTCCCTTTTCCTGGTGCTCTTCCCCCATTTCCACACGAGCAGGTTGATATTCCTATGAAAATTGCAGCAAGATTTCTGCCCCTGCTGCTGGAGCAGAACACCTGGCTGGATTCTGCTTGGTGCTTTCCACAAAAGAGGAGAACTCCTTCCTGTAGGAAGGGATCTCTGGGGCTTTCCTGGCATGACCCTCACTCAGGGCAGGGTCATTTTCAGAGTCACTTGGGCTTGCTCAGGCTTTTGTCCAGTCGATGTTGTCACATTCCAAGGATGGAGATTCCCAGAGTTCCTCTGTTTTTATGGTGTTGAACCTCTCCATCCCCAGTTTCCCTCCATTTTGCAGGAGATGCAGATTCCCTCGTGGCACAACCACACCAGCAAGTCTGAGGACGAGGGGCAGACTGAAGAGGGACAATCCAAGATGTTCCTGTGCTCAGCAGATTCCCTGCACTGTCCCCAGTCCAAGTTGGGTGTCAGCTGCAGGAAGGCAGGGATGGAATGTCCTGGGCAGAGCACAGAGCTGTACCCTTCACCCTGGAATCATGGAATTATGGAATATCCTGAGATAGAAGGGTCCCACCAGAATCTCCCACTCTAGTTTTGCCTTACCCAGACCCCCCAACAACCCCACCCTGTCCATCCCTGGCAGTGCTGCCCAAAGGCTCCTGCAGCTCTGGCAGCCTCGGGGCCGTGCCCATTCCCTGGGCAGCCTGGGCAGTGCCAGCACCTCTGGGGGAAGAACCTTGGCCTGAGCTCAGCCTGAGCTGCCCTGGTGTTGGGGAAGATGAAACAGGAAAGCCTTATAAATATGATTGCCTGGAAAAAGATTTTGAGAATATAGAAACTATAAGCAAGATTGAAATGAAAGCAAGCTTTGAGATCCCTCAGTTACTGAACAACTGGAAAACAATGGCATGGCCAGCTGAAGGTGATCCCCTTTGGATGGAACAACACCCTCTGCTTGCAGACAGGCCCAAGGGTCAGAGCAGACCCTACAGCTTGGCAGAAGGGCCCAAAGAGGAGCTTTTAGGGTTTGAAATGTAACACAGGATGGTGATGTAATTATTCTTATAGGCTGTATGGAAATGCTGTAGGATTTGTATCTTGTACTAGATTGGTTAGTGAGAATCAGAATATTCAACACAGAAGAAGATTTATGGTATTGGAACGGGAACCTCACTCTCTCACCCTTCTATGCTCTTACCCCTTTTACTCTCTTAACTCTCTTCCCCTTTTACTCTCTCACCCTCTCTCCCCCTCTCTTCTCTCAGCCCTGCTCCAGCTGTGTTTGGCAGCTCCCAGCAGGGCCCTGCCCCCAGGCCCTTTGCAATAACCCCAAGTTCCTGACCTGGCTGCAGAGATCTCTGCTCTCCATCCATCCTGACCGTCCAAACCCCCGACACTCCAACACCCTGGCCCAGCTCCAGCCATGCCCTGGGTGCTGTCCCTGTCCCAGAGCAGAGATTGGAGCTGCCCTCGGGAGGAGCTGCAGCCCCTGGTGAGCTCTGAGCTCAGTGTCCTCTGCTCCAGCTGAACATCCCAAGTCCCTCAGCTGCTCCTCCCAAGTTCTTTCCCATCCCTGTGTCCCTCCTTTGGATGCTTTCCCACACTTTTATATCTTCTTGATCTTAAGGCACCCAAAACTGCCCCCAGCACTGGAGGTGAGGCTGCCCCAGCCCAGAGCAGAGCAGGACAATCCCCTCCCTTGCCCAGCAGAACCAGGAGCCTTTGGAGAGCTCTATTTACCCAAAAGAATCACAGCTTCCACTTTGGGTCCTCTTGGAGAGAAAAGTGTGATGTCTGGCAGACAAACATTTCCTGGGGTGCAGAACAGCTGCTCCACCACGAGTTCCTGCAGCTCTGAAAATGGTAAAAAACCCTCATCTTCCATCCCTCTGGAAGTTCTGTTCCCATCAAACCCTGCCAGGCACTTTTCTGGGTTACAGAGGCTTCTGAGCTTATGGAAACCCCATCCTAGATCTGCTTTTTTAGGCATCTCCATTCCTTTGAAATTCCCCAGCAGATGGAGGCTGAAGCCCTGAATCAGTTGGCCCCAGGACAGCTCATTCCCAAGGTTCACTTGGAAATTTGCAAGTCTTGTGATTTGGAATAAAAAGCCCTGGGATATCTGAGATCTCAGTCAACCCCTCCCTTGATTTTTTCAGAAGAAATTGCCAGAAAAAGCCCTCCTGACTTTAATTCCTGCATTGTTCTGATGCATGTTCAGAGTGGAACATGATGGCTGGAAGTCCCTTTACTCAAGGGCAAATTTATTTCCTAGCCAACATCTGGCTCCAGGCTCATCTTTCCTGCAATTTGCCAGTTGCTGGCATGAGGGAAAAAGAGAATTATTGAGCTCTTTCTTTGCTTGGATCCAATTAGTCAAAGAAAAGTTGCTGGAGGTAATTGTGATGCACTCAGGAAAGATGCAAATGTTTGCTCTCTGCAGGTCCTTCCTGCCACAGCTCAGGGCAGGGGGTGGCACTGAGGTGATGGGGACACAGCCTGGCCTGAGGTCACCCACTCCAGAACCTTCTTTCACAAACACTTGGGGGGACAAAAGAAGGATAAGTGGGGATCACACTCACCTGGGATACATCCATCAGCAGCTGGGGATGGCATGGGGTCACAGAATCATGGAATGTCCTGAGCTGGGACACACAAGGACCATCCAGCCCAGCCCTGTCCCTGCCCAGACCCCCAACAACCCCACCCTGTCCATCCCTGGCAGTGCTGCCCAAAGGCTCCTGCAGCTCTGGCAGCCTCGGGGCCGTGCCCATTCCCTGGGCAGCCTGGGCAGTGCCAGCACCTCTGGGGGAAGAACCTTGGCCTGAGCTCAGCCTGAGCTGCCCTGGCCCAGCTCCAGCCATGCCCTGGGTGCTGTCCCTGTCCCAGGGCAGAGATTGGAGCTGCCCTCGGGAGGAGCTGCAGCCCCTGGTGAGCTCTGAGCTCAGTGTCCTCTGCTCCAGATGAACATCCCAAGGGCCTGCAGCCTCAGGTTCCCCTCAAGACCCTCCACTGTCTTCACAGCCTCCTTTGGTGCCCTCCAATAGCTTTAGATCTCTCCCACATTGTGGAACCCCAAACTGAACCAGGAGCTGCACCTTCTGGACCAGAAGCTATTTTAGACATTGAATTCTCCTCTTTCAATTAAAACAGGCGACATGAATCCATTCCATGGATCCATTGAAAAGAAAGAAACCTGTTTCCCTAAAGTTATGTCCAACACGAAGACAGGACCATGGGACAGGGGGTCAGAAACACACAGGGACATCTCTGTGCCTCAGAGTCAGGCAGAGCCATTTCCCACCCCCATCAAACCCATGGCCCTGTTATCCATGACTGCCCAGGCCTGGACAAACCCATGGCCCTCTTATCCATGACCATCCAGGCCTGGACAAACCCATAGCTCTGTTATCCATAACTGTCCTGGTCTGGGCTGGACAAACCCATGGCTCTGTTATCCATGACTGCCCAGGCCTGGACAAACCCATGGCTCTGTTATCCATGACCATCCAGGCCTGGACAAACCCATGGCCCTGTTATCCATGACCATCCAGGCCTGAACAAACCCATGGCCCTGTTATCCATGACTGCCCAAGCCTGGACAAACCCATGGCCCTGTTATCCATAACTGTCCTGATCTGGGCTGGACAAACCCATGGCCCTGTTAAACCCATGGACAGGCAGGTCCCGGGTGACTGGGCATGGCCAGGAAGCACCTTGAAAGTTAAGGAAAAGTGCTCAAAGTCCTTCTGGTGTTACATTTCTGTCCCTTTTCCTAGCCACAGATCGATCAGAATCCCACATGTCCAGAAAAAGCCCTGGGAGAGGAAGGAGTTGAGGATCAAGGAGCAAACCCAGCTGGTGCTCAGGAGTGCAGGTGCCTCACTGCACTCTGAGTATTTTATAACTTCTTGCCGAGCCCTGCTCCCCATAATCAGATTATGAAACCTTCAGCTGAAGTTAATGCAAACAAACAGATCATGCGGAGAGCCATAAAAATAAAATATCATAATAAAACCCCTAAATCGAGAGCATCTCCTGTAAACAGAGCGCTGTAAACACAGTAATGTGTCTCTCTGCAATGATATTTGGTGAGCTATGGAAGAGCCCCAAGAGATGGCAGGAAAACACAGCTGTTCTCTCCTTGCAGGAGGTGAGGGATGGCTGCAGGGTCAGCACAGGCTCTGCTGCACTCCTGCAGTGGGAACAGGGATCCCCCAGATGGGTGAGGCTGGAAAGGAGCCCAGAGGGTCCCTGGTGTCCCCTGGTGCCCCAGCAGGGCCATGGCAGAGCTCAGGGCACAGCAGGGTGTGCTCACAGCTCTGCCATGGCCCCAGCCAGGAGCCCCCAGAGCCTCTCTGGGCTCTGCTCAGGGCTGGCACTGTCCAGGGCAGCAGTTCTGCCTCCTGGCCAGGGGCAGCTCCTGGGCTCAGGCCCTGCCCGTGGCTCTGGGGCCATGGCTGGGCCTGGAGCAGAGCCTGGGGCTGCTCTCAGCCTGCACACAGGGACAGACTGGGGGACACAGGGACACACAGACAGGGACACACTGGGGGACACAGGGACACACAGACAGGGACACACTGGGGGACACAGGGACACACTGGGGGACACAGGGACAGACTGGGGGACACAGGGACACACAGACAGGGACACACTGGGGGACACAGGGACACACAGACAGGGACACACTGGGGGACACAGGGACAGACAGACAGGGATAGACAGGGACAGACTGGGGGACACACGGACAGACAGGGACAGACTGGGGGACACACAGACAGGGACAGACAGGGACAATCTGGGATTTGGGAAAGGAGGATCTTTAGGCTGAGAAGCTGCAATGGAGGCACCAATGGTCCTTTCCAAGCAACTTTTCCATGCTTCCACATTTGTCCCATCACGGACAGGGACAGTCTGGGAAAGGTCAGATAAAACCAGGGAGAAAATTTTCTGTGTAGGAATCCTCCTGTCCAGGAGGCCCAGGAGGATCCATGGGCCCTGGGGGTGGAAAACCAGGGGGGCAATCCAAGGGGAAATTTGGCTCTTGGCTAGGGAAAGGCCTTTGCTAAGGAAATACACCAGTGCCTTGTTTTCCAGGGGAAGAATCATCCTGGAATTCAGGTGCTTCTGATGGGCAGCAAGGGTGCAACCTGCTCCAACCCTGTGCAAGTAATTCCTTGGAAATTCCACCCATAAATCCCACATTTGGGCTCTGCAGGTTCCTGGCACTGAGAGGTGGAGTTCAGGAGAATCCCAGAAGGCTCTGGCTGTGATATCAAAGGTTCCTGGCACTGGGAAAAAGAGCTCAGGAGTATTCCAGAGGCTGTGGAGGGGATGTCAAAAGTTCCTGGCACTGGGAAGAAGAGCTCAGGAGAATTCCAGAAGGTCTGGCTGTGATGTCAGAGGGTTCTTGGCACTGAGAGGTGGAGCTCAGGATAATCCCAGAAGCTGTGGAGCTGATGAGGGCAGAAGTTGCTCTGACCCTCAGCCCTCCCCTGTGACAGACTCAGTCTCCCCTGGAATGGCAGATCCAAGCACAGAGATCCAATCAGGAGGGATTTCCCCCCCCTTTTGCTTTACTGGGATAACTCCCTGACACCAGGGGTTGTCTCTGGGAAGAGAGGAAAGCTGCTGTGCATTCCTGGGGACTCCCAGATATTTCTCCATAGTTTTGTCTGCTGAGCACACCTGGAGCAGCCGAATCCCTCAGACTGTGCCCTGCTCCTGCTCTCCCCCTGGGTAGGTGCTTGCTGGGGTACCTTTTGCTGATTCCATGACTTCTGGGGCTCCCCTGACAGGAGAGACCCTCCTGGAGTAGTTTTGTGTCAGGAAAGAGACACCCACCGGCTTTTTCAGTCTTCAGATTGTTGTTTATTGTTATCTTATCTGGAGTTTTGCACTCTGTCCACACCAGGCTCAGTGAACTGGAAAAGCACCACAAAAATGGCCAACAATCTCTTGGTACATGGTCTGTTAAAGCTAAACTATCCAATTAAGAGGTGACACCTAGATTATTTTGCCTTTTAACCCAGTCTTCCAGATTGCAATGCAAGATGTTTTCTATTACTATCTGTAGGGCAGATTACCTTTGTCAAGGGGGCAGTTTGCCTTATCTCTCTCTTTGAGTGACCACATTCACACCTCCCTCAGGAGGGGACACCTGCTGATAACAGCTATGGAATGTCCCTGCATGGCTGATAAGAACTACAGCATCCCATTGGGAGATGGGAGCCCAGAGGGAGGAGCCAAGCATTCCTACCCAGATAGAATCTGGAGATTCTGGAACACCAGCACGGCTCCTGCACTGGATTGCCCAGAGGAACAGCAGCTGCCTCTTGCCCTGGATCTTCAGAGGAAGAATCCATCCTTCTCTCCAGGATCCCTGCTCCAGCAGAACCAGCCCTGACACTGCAGGAGGGCTGAGCCACAATTCCAATGGCACTGCTGCCAACAGCCTGACCCACAGGGTGTCAGCTTGGGTTCTGACTGTCAGTGTTGTTTTGGTTTACTGCATTGTTTATTTTATCCTTTTATTTTTTCTTCCCTATTAAAGAACTGTTATTCCCTGCTGCCATATTTTTGCCTGAGAGCCCCTTAATTAAAAATTTATAGCAATTGGGAGGGGTGGGGAGGGTTCACATTCTCCATTTCAGGGGAGGCTCCTGCCTTCCTTAGCAGACTCCTGTCTTTCCAAACCAAGACACCCAATAACTGAACCCAAAGAGCCCCCAATGGGGACTTTTCCACCCAATTACAAAATACCACCCAAACCCATGGAGAAGGAGGAAGAAGCAGCATGAAGAAGAAGAAACCCAGGACAACACCCTGTGCCCTTCATCTTGCTTCCATCCACAACATACTAAAAATCCCAAAACCTACATTTCTCACCAAGTGATGCACCTACACTGCCCTCTACAATCTACTTCCCACTTTTGTGGATTCCAGTCTATTCTGGAGTTTAGGAACCTTTCTCCATGGATGAGGGTCAAAGTCAGGGCTACCCTGGGGGCCAGGGCACCCCAGAGCAGACAGAGGAATATTCCCTGTGTGCCTTGGGTTTGCACAGGCGCTGACCTTGACGTGTCACATCACTGGGAAATGCCATCAAAATGAACTCCAGCTGCTCTGGTGGCATTGTGGCAGTGATGCCACACCTGGCAGGTGACAAAGGTGGCAGGGACACCCAACTGTGCCAGCACTTCACAATGTCTGTCCTTTAGGGGGTGACACAGACACTGGTGTGCAGGGGACTCAAAGAGCTCCTGGAGACAATTTCTGGTTACAAAAATAAAATTTAAAAAAAAAATTCTCTGTTCTGAAATGTGATATCCTGGGAATTCTCACCAAAAATTGGACAAACATCTCTTTCCTGCAGCCTCGTGGGTGTCTTCTGTGTACTCCTCAGTCAGTCCCAGCTTTAGGGGCTTTGGGAGCACTTCTGTCACCATTCTGCTCCAGAATTGTCCCCTTGAGGGGGCCGGACACAGAGAGTGGCACTCAGAGAGTGGCAGCACTTCCAGAGCCCTGAGAGGGGACTCTCCCTCCCTGGGAATGCCCAGGATGGGGCTTGGAGCAACCTGGGGCAGTGGGAGGTGTCCCTGCCCATGGAATGAAATGGGATTTAAGGTCCCTTCAGGCCAAACGAGGAATTTTATGATCCCAGGATTTAGTGCCTCCCAGCTCAGCAGAATTTCCCCATCTCTGTAAGAGCAGAGCTGAAATCTTCAGCTAAAGGGCAGCTCCCGTGTCCTACACCAGGGAATCATTTCCATCATCCTCCCAAGGAAAAATGGCTCGGGACTGCTCCTTCCCTTCCCTCCTCTATTCCCTGAGGAGCTCTGTTCTGTGAGGAGCCTTGAAATGATTGGCTCCTGCCAAAGCCTTTAGCAGAAAAATGGGACTTTTCTAATCAAGACCCAGCAATTATGCAAATTGCAGAGACAAAATGCTGATAAGAACAACAAAAATAATTCTGCCAATAATTATCACATTGAGCTTTTCTGCTTCTTATTAAAATCTCCCACTTTTCCAAAGAAATTGCTGTTTGGACACATGAAAAAAATTAAAATATTGCTTGTAAACTGTACCTGAAAAATATTTCATGACCCCTGGGTATCTCTTTAGTGTCTGTATACCCAGAGAAGGAGTTGTAGGAGTTTGTAGCAGCAAAATCGTTGCAAGACATGAAGAGGGAGCAGAAATAATTGAGGTCTGGAGGGGCTGAATGCAGAAATGATTAAAAGAGATACTTATGGATAACGACTCGAGATGGAATATAATCACTTTCTTGGAGGGTATGGAGAACAAAAAGATGAGATTTGTTTAGCTTTGCACATTGGGGCATAATTAGAAGTAATAGGATTAAATTTCTGCATGGAAAATAATCTGATTATCAGGAATCACTTGGAAATGAACTGTGGTCTCCAAAGGGTTAATTTTGGCTTCAAGCTCCATCCTCCCTCCGGGCCCATTCCTGGCTGGGGCACTTCCAGCAGCTCCTTCTGTGGGTCATTCCCCTGGGAGGAGCTGCTCCAGGCTCCCTCTTTGGAAGTGTAGCTTAAATTAATCTCTTTTTTTTTTTAATAGGAATTTTTTAAAATTTAATTTTCGCAGGGAGAGTGAGATTTGTGGGATTCCTGCTCCTCAGCTTTCAGGGCCCAAAACTTCCTCAGAAAGGGCTGTCCCAGGAAAAGGAGAGGCTCAAAGCTCACTCAGGGGAATCAGGGCAGAATTTGGGGAGATGGGGGAGAATTCCCTGAGACAAATCCCTGACTCATGGGCGTGTTTCCATGAGCAGGTGGATCCGAGCTGTTTCTCCTCCTGGAAGACCTTGTGGAAGAGGGAAAGGCACAGTGAAATGTAATGGTCTCATTAAAGTGCTGAGTGATTTTTATTCACCTCAGAATGATGTTCTTCCTGAAAGACACGATTATTTCCAGGACCTCAGGCAACTCCAGATGAAGAGATGTCTGAATCCATAATAAGCTGGGAAGGTTTTGCTTCCAAGCACTCGTCCAGCCTGACAGCAGAGCAAGAGCTCAAGGTTTGGGGTGCTTTAGTCAAGGAAAATGCACCAAATGCAGCCAGAAAGAGGGAAAATGGATATTGGATATCAGGATTTTTAGGGTGGATCCATGGAAAGGGTGGTCAGGCACTGGCAGAGCTGCCCAGGGCAGTGGTGGAGTCACCAAAGCCATGCGGATGTGGCACTTGGGGCACAGGGCAGTGGTGGCCTGGGCACTTTGAGGTTTGATAATTTTGGAGGATTTTCCAACCTGAACAGTCTGGGGACTCCAGGAGCAGCCAGGTGCATCCTGCAGCTCCCAGATCCCAACTGGGAGGGTCACTGGGCTGCACCAGGCTCTTCTGGGGCTGGCACGGGGAGGAGGAGGAGGGGAAGAAGGAAAACGAGGTGGAGGAGAAGGAAAATGAAGGAGAAGGAAAAAGAGGAAGAGGAAGAGGAGAGCGGATGGTTTGATCCCAGGATGTCTCCCTGCTCCCACACTGGGATTCCCCAGCTCACCCCTCTGCCCCTGTGATCCTGGCAGGGCTCAGAAGCCCCCAGGTGGGGATGGACAGGAGGAATTCTGCTCCTGAAGAGCTGAACCCAACCCCCTGAGGGTCCAGGACTGTGGGCACAGCACCATTTCCCTGGATCCCCGGGGCATTCCTTATGTTGGGACCTGCCCCCACCGGGATCACCAAACCTCTCCTTGCCCCTGGAGCCCTCCCACCCTCCCGAGCAGATCCAAGGGCACTCCCTGCCTGCCTGGAGCTGTAAAACTGCAGCTGTACTGCAGCAGCTGCTCCTTTACAGCCCCTGCTAAATCCTGGGCTGCTCCCAAACCACTCCTGGGCACAGCCTTTCCTTAGGGGATGGGAAAACCACCCAAGGTCGTCTGTGTGCTGCAGTCACAGCAGCTCTGCCCTGCTCCTAATGAGGCAGGCTCAGCTCTGGAATCACTCTGGGCAAGGCATTTTCCTCTGGATTTGGATCACTGCATTTCCTCCAACCTTCACTGGTATTTTCCAGCCTGTTGGAAGGTCAGGGCTGGATCTGTGAGGCCCCAGCTCTCCCTGGGGAAGGGGAGATGCACAGGAGCTGTTGGGACACTTGTGTGGCAGCAAGAACATAGTGAATTAATAATAATGGCACAAACGAGCTGCATAATTGGAACTTTGGGGCATTTTGAGCTCCTGGATTTCAACAGGAAATGTGAAGCTAAATAAGAAAATCTGCTGAGGAATATTTTGATATTCAGGAATAAGCAGGTCACAGCATTTGGTGCTCAGAGCCAGATGTGACTCCAGCCCTATTGTAAGGAGCAAACAACAATAGTAAAAGGTCTGGAAAGGTAAATAAATTCATTTTTCCATGACTAGAGGGTTTCTTCCCTACAATCTGAGAAGCCCCAGAGCTGCTCCTCCTGTGGAAACCACATTGGAATTCTAGCATCATAAATGGTGTCTCACTAAGACACAATTATTGTTGGTTTTTCTCAGTTTCAGGTGTTCCTCCACGCTGAGGGGGTCCCATATTTTATGGAATCACTATCCCAGAGTATGGATTTTTCTTGCTTGGAGCAATAAGAGAAAATAAACCGAGGGATTTACCTTCTCCTGTGGGGATTCATTTTTAACTCCTCACACCATGTTGGGAATGTTCTATTGAGTGTTATCACTAATGGTTTTTGATCTATTGTTTCACCTTTTATTTCAGAACAATCTTTTTTAATATATTTTGGAGGTTCTCCTGGCATATTCCTGAGGTGAATCACATCCCTGTCCAACTCTTCTCCTCTGAGACATGAAAAATCAAACCAAGCTTTCTTGGGTGAAGAACCATCATCAGAATTTGATATTTAGGCATTGTCCCACTAAGGAGAAAACTTTTATTATGACCCAAAATTAATATTTTTATATAGTAGGATGGAAAATTTCACTTCCAGGTGGTTTTCTTGTTGTTGTTTTTTGGGGGTTTTGGGGAGTTTTGGTTTCTGGGGTTTTTTGTTTGATTGGTTTTTTTGTTGGCTTTTTGTTGTTGTTGTGGTTTTAACACTGGGTGATGTTTGGGGACAATTTTATATCCCTTTCTAATATAATTGGCCTTTTTTGTCACCTGTGTCCTGTCCCCAAAGTGACACAAAATTTCAGGGAGAGATCATAAATGGAATTTTTTTTTGTATACTGAGTGCCACCACTGAGCAGAGAAACCCACACACTGAAATTCTGGGGCTTGTAGGGCCACTTCTGCCAGGAGTTCCACCCCAAAAGCATGGCCAGCTCCAGGAGAACATCCAAATTTCCCAGATTTTCCACCACCCAGAACAAATCCCTGTGAACCAAAGCTGCTGGCTGAATTCCACTACGGAGCATGGCTCTTCCATCCTGAACATTTGCTCTTTCATAAAACCCAAATAAACAACAACAACAACAACAAAAATTAGGGATGGGGAAGAATCAATGTAATAGTGCCATCTGGTGACATCTGCCATGGACCAGCCACAGCTTCTCCTGCAGTGCAGTGGGAAAAACAGGGAGAAGAGAGGTCACTCTACAGGAGTTTCCCCAAACGGATCCATTGTCTCAACAAAAATGGGCAACAAAACAGGAGACTCCAACTTGGTGGCTGAGGGCTAAAAATCCAGCCCCAAATGCACAAACCCTGGTGCAAAGTGGCTGTTGAATATTCATAGCCATGCAAATGGACTCACTGTCTTTGCAAATGGGTAGTTAGGAATGCTGGAGATGGGGTTGGGGTTATTAGGGACACTGGGAATGGGGTTGGGAGAACTGTGCACACAGACCTGCCCTGCTGGGCTGGAGCAGGCTGAAAAGCTGGGACTGGGTCCTCCCTTGATGTATTTAAATATTAACATCTCATGTTTATGCAAATTCCTGCCATGCTTCAATGTTTGGAATCACAATGGCGACAACTTGAGCAGGACCCGATGTCAGGTGTGACATGGAGTGGCTCTTCCTCTCCAAAAGAGGTTCATTCCTATCATCCATTGTGTCTTGGTTTGGAAAGACAGGAGTCTGCTAAGGAAGGCAGGAGCCTCCCCTGAAATGGAGCATGTGAACCCTCCCCAGCCCTCCCAATTGCTGTAAATTTTAAATTAAGGGGCTCTCAGGTAAAAATATGGGAAGAGAAAATAACAGTTCTTTAATAGGGAAAGGGAAAATAAAAGGATAAAATAAACAATGCAGTGCACTAGAACAACACTGCCAGAGTCAGAACCCAAGGTGACACCCTGTGGGTCAGGCTGTTGGCAGCAGTGCCATTGGAATTGTGGCTCAGCCCTCCTGCAGTGTCAGGGCTGGTTCTGCTGGAGCAGGGATCCTGGAGAGAAGGATGGATTCTTCCTCTGCAGATCCAGGGCAAGAGGCAGCTGCTGTTCCTCTGGGCAATCCAGTGCAGGAGCCGTGCTGGTGTTGCAGAATCTCCAGATTCTATCTGGGTAGGAATGCTTGGCTCCTCCCTCTGGGCTCACATCTCCCAATGGGATGCTGTAGTTCTTATCAGCCATGCAGGGACATTCCAGAGCTGTTATCAGCAGTGTCCCCTCCCCAGGGAGGTGTGAATGTGGTCAAAGGCAAACTGCCCACTTGACAAAGATAATCTGCCATACAGATGGTAACTGAAAGCATCTTGCATTGCAATCTTCAACACATTGAATCTGGTTTTCTCCTGGGAATCTGCTCTCTCCACAAAGCAGAAGTCCAGGATGAGTTCCAGGGAGAGGCTGCTTGCAGTTGTCAGCTCTTCATGGATATTTCCACGTTGTCTCCACCTGTACGAACACACAAGCCCTTTCTTATTTTTAAAGGCTTTGAGTGGGGTTTTGGCTCTGCTTTGGGTTTGAGAGACCCAGGAGCCATTCTGCCTGCTAAAAATAAGGATCAGCCTCAAATTCAGGGATAAATAATAACCCCCTTCAAGAAATCTGGGAAAAACACAACAATTAATGACTTTGGTGGGGATTGGTTGCATATTTCTGCTCTTCCAGGAAAATCCACAGGAGCCCACAGTGAGGTGCTCCCTGGGAAGGTTTGGGTGTTTGGTGTTTTACCCAAACCAATCTCCAGCGTGGGTGGGAGTGGGAATGATTCAGGGATCATTCCCAAGATGCCTTTGGGGTTCAGGAGGGCTGGAGATTTGTTGGAAAGGGCAGAGCTGTCCCACAGCAGCTCTGAGGTTGGGTTTGGGCTGGCACAGCTGCAGCTGGGAGCCCAGCTCAGGTTTTTGCCTCTTTGTTTAAATAATGTGGGATTTGGGGCAGGTCCAAATCCAAGCAATCCCAACCCCTAAAGGAGAGGGCCATTAAAAGTGCCATCATTGGGCTATCCATGCATAAAAGGAGAACCTTAATCAAACTGGAAATGGTCCTGGGGCAGACCTAGAAGCAAATTCGTGTCCCTGAATTGTCCCCCAGGTGTGGCTGTGCCACAGTGAAGCTCCCATTCCCAAATCTGAGATAAGGCGCCAGCAGAGGACAAAACTCACCTGAAATGAGCTGCTCTGAGAATGTGCTTCACTCACTCCATGGGGCAGGAGATAACAACCTCTGCCTTCTCCTGCACACTCAGGGCACAGGCTGGGCCTCCTGCTCCCAGCACTGCCAAATTCAAAGGCATTGATGGAAAATCCCATTTTATCAGCGTCCTGCCAGGTTTTGAATCAGCTCAGCAGTTCTGGGAGTTGAAGTCAACTCTGCCAATCCCTTCCCAACCCCAGAAGGTGCTAAAAGTCCTCTCAGATCCTTTTCAGCTCCTCCCTGAGCTGAAAGTTTCAGCAGGGTCCTGTAACCATCTCCCCTCTGCCAGGCACTCATGGACCTGGGACAGCCTCAGGTTTGCTCTTCCCAGCCATGGAACAACAATTCTTAACAATAATTCCATCAGACATCAGTTTTCCACTGAAAGGAGCCTCATCTTCCAACCAGAGATGGAGACATTGGGGTACTCGTGCTGCAAGAGAGCCCCATTCCCAGGGATTTGTGTGGCCTCATCCCAAACCAGCCCATGCTCCCCTTCCAGCATCACCTCCCATTCCCCACAGACCCCTGACAGGGATCCTGGCTCCTGTCCCTGGCCACTTTCCTCAGGACTAACTCAGCCTTTCCACCCCAAAGTTTTGTTAAAGATGATCCCATGATCTCCCAGCTCAGATGGATTCCTGCCATTACAGGGAATTTAGGACACTGAGATGGGCAAAATATGACCTCAATTTAAGTCCATCATTTTCTCCTCCTGGAATTGCTCAGCTGGAATAAATATCATTACCCAGACCTGGGAGAGTGTCTGAGGGAGGATTTTGCAGCACAGACCTGGAGTGAAAGAAATGCAGCTAAAAATCCTCCCTGTCTGAGAGGAACTGGGGGAAAATGGAAGCAGAATCCCCAGAGGTCCAGTGGAGACCCTGAAGAGCTGAAAGTTGACCTTTTTTCCTTTCTGTTCAAGAAGAAATTTCATGGTTGGCCTGCAAAATGGCACCAACAAAAGAAGAAAAGGGTTTACTTTGTGGGAGAAAGAACAAAACAGTGCCAGCCCAACCAACCCCCCTAAAAACAGTTCCACATTAACCTGAATGTAAATATTTTTTCAGGTTCATTTGGCTGTACTTGGCCAGCAAAGTGTAAAGACACAACAACATTTTTCCTGCTTTTTATATAGGATTTTATATAAGAATGGGGAGGGAGTGAACAACTTGATCACAAAACCAGGGTGCAAAGAGGAAGGAAAGAATCCCTCTGGTAGGATTCTGATGAAGGTGTGTAAAGGGATTGCAGGGGACAGCAGAACCATGGACAGAGGACTGGAGAGGGGAGAAAAGAAACAGGAATTCAATGTTGGATTTGGAACAGAATTGTTGAGCAAGGCTGGGCTTGCAGAGGAAATCTCCTGAGCAGGAGGGACCCACAGGATCACTGATCCAGCCCCTGTCCCTGCCCAGACCCCCAACAACCCCACCCTGTCCATCCCTGGCAGTGCTGCCCAAAGGCTCCTGCAGCTCTGGCAGCCTTGGGGCCGTGCCCATTCCCTGGGCAGCCTGGGCAGTGCCAGCACCTCTGGGGGAAGAACCTTGGCCTGAGCTCAGCCTGAGCTGCCCTGGCCCAGCTCCAGCCATGCCCTGGGTGCTGTCCCTGTCCCAGAGCAGAGATTGGAGCTGCCCTCGGGAGGAGCTGCAGCCCCTGGTGAGCTCTGAGCTCAGTGTCCTCTGCTCCAGCTGAACATCCCAAGTGCCCTCACCTGTCACAGACATGTTTTATGAAAAATCCTTTCCTTAGGATTTTTTTCTCCTGAGAAGCTGAGAGGCCTCAGGAACAAACTGTAAACAATGGTTATCTGCTGCTGTGGGTTGCGACAGGTTCATCTGTGATTGGTCTCGTGTGGTTGTTTCTGATTAATGACCAATCACAGTCAGCTGGGTCAGAGAGAGAGTCCAAGCCACAAGCCTTTGTTATCATTCCTTCTTTTCCTATTCTTAGCTAGCCTTCTGATGAAATCCTTTCTTCTATTCTTTTAGTATAGTTTTAATGTAATATATATCATAAAATAATAAATCAGCCTTCTGAAACATGAAGTCAGATCCTCATCTCTTCCATCAACCTGAGACCCCTGTGAACACATCACACCCTCCAGATCCTTCCCCACCTTTGTGTCCCTCCTAGGATGCTCCTAATGCCTTTACATCCCTCTTCTGCCTCAAACTGCCCCCAAGATGGGAAGTGAGGGTGCAGTGAGCACCCATGGGTGGGGAATGAGAAGAGCACAGGGTTCTGAGGCAGGGGAAGGTTTGGAAAGAGCTGAGATGAAAGGGGAGGTGACCCCTGCAGAGTGTGCAGGGGAAAATGTCACAGCCTATTTGTGTCTGCAGAGCAGGGAGGGGACAGAGGAGAGAGAGGAGAGAGGAGAGAGGAGAGAGGAGAGAGGAGTCCGTGGCTTTTGTATTACAGGAAAGGGCCAGCAGGAACCAAGCTGGAAATGCAGCATCTCCACAGCATCCCTGATTTCCAATCGCCAGCAGAGCTGTGAAATTCCAGCTTCTACATTCTCCTTGTGAAGGTTTGGGTCTCCTCCAAAGACAGGGACAGGGAGGTCAAGGGTGGAGGAGGCATTTTGTGAGAAATGTTCTCTCAATAATAATTGCTTTAACCTGGCTTAGGAGATTGTTTGTGTGAGCTCATTGTGGTGGGCACTGCGTGACCTCAGCCTGAGAGCTTTTGGGAATGCAGCTCCCAAAGATAAAACCCAACACTTTTGGCACTGGAATGTTCAGGACCCTCGGGATTTGATCTTTGACAGATTTCCTGCATTTTACATTTACTGCATCAACCAACTCGGTGCCACTCAATAGTTGTTGGTCTACAGCAAATTTTCTCCCAGGCAGAGGGGAAGATTTAGTTTGAAACACAGGAGGAAAGTCTGGGAAAAATAATTTTGTGGCATAATCTTCCCTTGGAATTGGCTGCAACTGCTTCCAGCCATACACATCCACCTGATCCCATCATTTTTCATCACGGATTGTGAGAGTGAGAGGGAGATGTGCAGTTGGAGGGCTGGGAACTTCCTTTTTTATTGTAATAAGTTCCTCTGAAGTGTCTCAAGAACTTGTCCATAAACGTGATGGATTCCCTGGGAGAGTGTCTGCTGCACTGAAAATCATCCCCAGCGTGGAGAGGTCTTGCTAATTCCTCTTGGAGCAGATGTGGTGGAGTCTGCAGGCCTGGCTGTACATCACTGCTCTGGGGACTTTTGGCAGAGCTGGGAGCTTGATGAAGCATGTAAATGGACTTTTTGCAAGATCCCATTTTCATCCATCACTCTGGAATAGGACATGCTAGAAAAGCACTCCCTGGGAGGGGGGAGCTGCTGTTGGATCTGTCCTGGAATGGGATAGGCCAGGTCTTTGGGCCAGGGGCTGCACTGCAGCTCTGGAAGGTCAGAACTCAAATTCTCAATGCCAATATTGGTCTTACAACTCACACTGCCCACACAACATGACATGGTCCAAGGCTGGGGAAAAACACAAGAAATCACCTCAGGATTGCTCAGGAATTTAAAAAGACAGGATCTCCCCAGAGGGCTCAGGGAGGGTGACCAAGGGTCTCAAAGGCTCATGGAGGGAATGGTTCTGTCCCCATTTGGGCACTAAAGTCACAGCTCTCTCTACACAAAGCTCACTTGGATTCCTGCACATACAAACAAAGGAGATTTATCCCAGTCTCAGCCAGCACAGACAAGGTCAGGCCTAGAGGAGCCTGGTTTTTCCATGGATTTTAAACTGAGCCTCAGGGAACTGCTTCAAGCCCTCTGCCCTGCTCTTAATGCTGTGATGGGCTGGGCAGGATCCAGCCAGGATCTTCAGGAATGTCACAGCACAGCAAAGGTTCCTCTGCCTCCTGCCTGGAACATCAGGGACAGTCCCTGAGCATCTCCCAGTCCCTGAGCATCTCCCAGTCCCTTCTGCTCTGCTCCCTGTCCAGCTGAGGGGGGCAGGAGCCTGGAGACCTCCCTGGTGTGGGGATGCCAAAGGGACCAGGGACAGATCCCAAAGGGACCAGGGACAGATCTCAGCGGGACCAGGGACAGATCCCAGCTCCCAGTTCACCCCTGGAGCAGGAGCCTCCCCCTGGCCCCAGGGGATGAGAAATTGTCACCCTGAGCCAGCCCTGCCACAACTGTGATTTACCAACCTCTGCATCCCCTCCTGTCCCAGAATCACTTCTGGCCTTTCATTCCTTCAGTTCCTCTGGGAGGGCCCAGAGCTCCCACAGGAGAGCAAAGCAGGAGGAGCTGAACTCCCAACCTTTGGTGTGGGTGTCACACTCCAGCCCTGCTGAGGGCAAAAGGGAGCAGGCAGCACAGATGGAGCCAAAAATACCCTGGGACTGTAATTCATGTTTTGACAGCCTGATAGTGCAAATGATCTGACAATTACAGACCAGCCTCATTAATAGAAGGGTCAGAAACCTTGTATATAAATCACTGTATTTGTAATCCTTGTATATAAACCTCCCTCTGTGTGAGTTTCCAGCTCCAAATGCTGTGACAGCAGCAGTGTCTGGGATCCTTCCTTGGAATGACTCTGATATCCAATTTTGGGTATTTTAACACACCTCCTCTGTGTCCTCATCATTCCATCCCAAGCTCCAGCACAGCCCCACTCAGCATTAAGGACTCTGCTCCCTTGTGCCCAAATACCTGGATTGGGGTTGGGTTTCCTGGGATGTGACATTCCCAGGAGTTCTGCAAAACTCCCTTTGACCCCTCAACAACTGTGAGCACAGCTACAACTGAACCCTCCTGCATCCAGCAGCCCCTGGGATCTGCCCTGTTGCCACATCTGAATATTTCAGCTCTTTTTAGGACTTTAGGAAGGGCACAAGGATGGACCCAGAATCAACATTTGGGAAAATGAATCCTCAGCAAAGCAAAGGAGCTCATTAAGAATTTGCAGGTGCATTTTCAGCTCATCAGGTGGACCATGAGCACTCCTTTCACCTGGAATTAGTGCTTAGAATTGTTGCTTTTCTATATTCAAGGCAAGTTTCTTTGACAACCCCCCTGGTTTAGAGCAAATTTGGGTCTTCTCTTTTATTCTGTGAAACCTGACAAACTTGGAGAGAAAAAGGTAAAAAAAAATTAAGGCTGAATGTCCTGGAAAAATTGTGATTTGTGTGCCAGGCACCTGGAAGGAGGTGTTGATTTTTTGGGTGAGGGTTTCACTGCCAACCTGCTCGGTCAGAGCTCCGTGACCAAACATGAGGAACACCTGAGGGAATGGGAGGATCAAATGAGAAGATAAAATTCACCTGAATTGAACCAGTGCAGTCAGGGTTCCACAGCCTGGGCAGCCCAGAGGGCATGGGGTCACCTGCCAGGTGATGTTTGTGCTCTGGAACACCTCACCCTGCAAGGATTGGTGCTGGCAAGGAATCAATTTTATAAAATAACCTCTCTGGCCAGGCCCTGGATGGAGCCATGGGGATTGGAGCTCGCCTGGCTGAGAGCAGAGCTCCTTTCACATGAGCAGGTCCTGAGGGCACCAAGAGCCTCCAACCCTCCCTGGGGCTTGGCTGTCACTCTCAGGGTGGGATGGGACCTTGGAGGAGCCCCTGAAGGGTTGCCCTCAGTGCCAAGGGTGGGATGGGACCATGGAAGAGCCCTCCAAGGGCTGCCCTCACCATCAGGGTGGGATGGAACCTTGGTGGAGCCCTCCAAGGGCTGCCCTCACTGCTAAGGGTGGGATGGAACCTTGGAGGAGCCCTTGATGTGTTGCCCTCACTGTCAGGGCTCCCTGAAGGATCCCTCCAAGGGTTGCCCTCACTGCCAAGGGTGGGATGGGTTCTTGGTAGAGCCCTCCAAGGGTTGCCCTCACTGCCAAGGGTGGGATGGGTCCTTGGTGGAGCCCTCCAAGGGCTGCCCTCACTGTCAGAGCTCTCTGAAGGATCCCTCCAAGGGTTGCCCTCACTGCCATGGTTGGGATGGAACCTTTGCCCTCACTGCTGCTGCTCCAGCCCCTCCTGTGCTCATCACCCTGACCTTGTCCTGCTCAATTCCTGCCCTGACCATGCATTTGTGCCTCCCAGGGAAAGCCTGAGGCTGAGCCAGGACCTTGGCCAGGCAGATTCCAAGTGGAGGATTCATGGATATGTCACTGCAGAATTTTTTGGCCGTTTTGGGCTTTTGGGTGATCCTGGTTGCTGTCACTGGTCCTGCTCTGCTGGCTCAGGTGAGGACACTGCCTCCCCCTACCTCCACACCTTTAGCTCTGGATCCCTGGGAAGATTTAAAACTGTTTTCTTGGAGCTCCTCTATTCCCAGGCCCAATTGTGCCCTGATTAAATAGCTGCAAGCAATTCCATAAGCAAATCCCAGCCCACTGCTGAAAACTTACATCCAGCCTGTCCCATTTACAGCATGGAACGGGGCCAGGATCAATGTTCTTCCCATAAAAAGGGACAGATTTAAGGGATAGCAGGAGTGGGCCCGGCTCCATTCGGGGAAGGAAGAAAGAGTGGGGAATATGTGATTTATTGAGACCCTTCAGGAGCTGGGAAATCAGCCCCAAAGCTCTGGAAGGAAGCAGTTTCTGGGAATCATGAGTCCCAGGTGAAGGGTTTAAATCCAGGCTGGCAGGAGGGGTGCAATGGGGCAGGGACTGCTGGGAGAGTCAGGTGTGGGATTTAGGGAGGAAAATGCAGCACTCCAGTTTGAGCCACTGCTCCAGGCTCTCCAGCTGATGCAATTTGTTGAATCACCACCCCTGGAGGGGTTTAACAGCCCTGATGTGGCACCTGGGGACATTGTGGTGGCCTTGGCAGTGCTGGGGAGCCCTTTGACTCTTCAGCAATTCCCTGATTCCGTGGTGGGGGAAGGAGGCAGGAGCCAAACTGGGCTCTTCAAGGTGGGGAAAGGGGTGGAAATTCCTTGGTTGTGATAAGAGCCAGTGAAGTATTTGCATGATCTGAGTGGGAGCAGTGATGTGAGTGCCTGCATCCACATTTATCCATAGGGATGGAGAGAGGGAGGAGTTACAGCCCTGCATTAGAGCCAGGCAGGATGTTGGGGTCTCTGTTTGCCTGGGGTGGATGAAAACACAGCCCCAGTTTTCCTGCTGTGCTGCTGGATGGGGCAGAACCAATGCCTGGAATCTCCAGGAATCTCCAAATTGGAGCTCTCTGGGACAAGAACAGACGAGGAATGTTTTTTGGGGAGGAGATGGTCCAGAAATAGCCGAGTTTGCCTCAGTCCTGCTCCTGGGAAGCTGCACAGCTGGAAACACAGCTGGCTGAAGAGCTCCCTGGGGCTGGAGGTGAGGGAAAGGTGCAGGATCTGTCCTTGGAGCAATCCATCAGCACAGACCAGGCTTTCCTGCAGGGGAGGGATCTGCAGGAGGGATGTTTGAGGGGCCATGAACAGGGCCATGAATCACAGACAGGGGAATTCCTGCCTTCAGGGGTCAGAGCAGTTTAAGGAGGTCTTGGCTGAGGTTCCAAGGGCTCCAGGTTGAAATGGAGCTGTTGGAACATCCCATTGAAAGGTCCTGCCCAGATGGGTTAGGAGCACTCTGGAATAATTGATCTGACACTAAAACTGCTCTTGGAGTGCTCTGGTGGGACCCAGTCACTCCAAACTGGGACAGGGGAGCAAAGCTGCACCTGGGCAACCACCCACAGCCTGTCCTGACCTCCAGATGCACAGCAGCCACTCCACACATCCCTGCACTCCCCATCACCTGGGAATTGTCTTTGTGCCTTCCAAGGAAAGTCTAAGGCCAGAGCCAGGCCAGGCAAATTCCAAAGGGAGAATTCATGGGACAGCAGAGCAGCCTCTCCCTAAGGAGTTTTCCTTGCTGGAGTGATTGCCCCTCTGGGTTAAAGACAGATTTCTTATTATTTTTTCCAAAAGAAAGGGAGGTGAGGTTCTGGGAAAGAGAGTTCTTACATGGTGCACCCTGGAGATGGATGGATGGATGGATGGATGGATGGATGGATGGATGGATGATGGATGGATGGATGGATGATGGATGGATGGATGGATGGATGATGGATGGATGGATGGATGGATGATGGATGGATGGATGGATGGATGGATGGATGATGGATGAGGGATGGATCATGGATGGATGTATGATGGATGGATCATGGATGGATGGATGGATGGATGGATGAGGGATGGATGGATGGATGGATGGATGATGGATGGATGGATTGATGGATGGATCATGGATGGATGGATGGAAGATGGATGGAGGATGGATGGATGGATGGATGGATGATGGATGGATGGATGATGGATGATGGATTGATGGATGGATCATGGATGGATGGATGGATGGATGGATGGATGGATGGATGGATGGATGGATGGATGGATGATAGATCGATGGATGATGGATGGATGAGGGATGGATGATGGTTGGATAGCTGCCTCTGCAGATTTTACTGCAGGCCTTTTTTTGCCTTTGCCTCTGCAGCAGCTCACACTGGACACACCCAATGCAGGAATGATTATTCCACACCAGTGTAGGCACCTGCACCCCTGACAGAGGGAGCTCCAGAATTCCTTCTCCACCCAGCTCCAGCCTTCCCTTCTGTGTGGATGCTCAAATCCAAACTCTGGGCACTGTGCCCCCTTGCTTGGCCATACTCAGGTTTTCCCCTCCAGCAGCTCTTGCAATGCCTTTCTCCCTGATTTCCACAGTGGGATCATCCTCAACACCAGGACAATAACCAGTGTTTTTTCTGGGAGCTGTTGCATTGGGTAACAGGATCCTAATGGATTTCCTTGATTTAATCAGTGTCCTGGATTATTTTCCATTCTTATCAGAGGCCACAGCTCAGGTGTGGATCAGGTGCTCACTCAGGTGAGCCCATCACCCCAGCTGCTGCTGGGAGGGGGAGAAGGAAATAAATATCAGATGCTGAAGTGCTGAGGGAGAGAAAGAACCATGGGCTAAATCTCCTGAAGAACTGCGGATGGTTCTTGAATAGCATGGAAGTGCCCAGGGCTTGGAGTAACCTAGGACAGTGGAAGGTGTCCCTGCCATGGCAGGGGTGGCCCTGGATGGGCATTAAGGCCCCTTCCAATCCAAATCTGTGATTCCATGATGATCCTTTCTCTCCCTAATTCCTAAATGATGACTCAGATGAACTTCAAACATCTGAAGCTATTCCTACCCCTTGTCCACCTCTGGATTTTGAAATCCCACCACTCAGAGAGGTGCTGGTGCTGAGGGAGTGGCACTGCCAAGGGCAGAGTCTGGGAGGGAATTCAGCCAGGGAATGCTCATGGCTTGGGAGCAGGAGACAGACCTAGGGATGAGGGATCCAGCACCACATCCTGACAGGAAGGGGAGGGAAATAACTCAGGACTGAGGAGTCTTCTCTAATAGAAGATTCTTTTTGCTCTCTTTTATTTTTAAATCACAGATCTGTTCCCTTCAGTCCCTGGGCTGAGATAACCTCATCAAATCCTGGAGTGGTGCTCCCAGGGAATTGTGGCAGGGAAAATGAAGCCCTGTCCCCCTGCTGGAGCAGCACAGTGGGGCTGACAGCAAACAAGAAATTAATTTGGGATGCTTGTGCTGCTTATTTGCTTGCTTGTCATCCCTGCTATTGCTATACCTTCCTGATGGGTTCATTTTCCATATTCTTCCCATAATTCACAGGATTTTTTTTTCTGTTCTCTTCCCACAAGGTCCTGGTTTCATGTTGTAACTTCCAGCAAGGCAGGAAAAGAAAAGAGCTGGGAGGAATCCCTGGGAGAGGGAGTTTGAAGGTTGTTTGTTGGGAAAAAATCTGAAATTGTGGCCCTTTTATATCTTAAAGGTACAGAAAATACAGGCAAGGAAAAGGAAACTTAAAAGGATTATTAAAAAAATATAATCTTGCAATGAATCTGGGATTCTTCTCTCGGAATCTGAGATGATGCCGACACTTGAGGAGTCTCTTTGGGAAAAATACCATTTCCTTTTATCTCTGCCAAGTGCTGTTATCAATAAAACCAGGAAATCCGAGCTGGGGCTGGAGCTGCTGCTGGGACTGAGCATGTGCAGAGTGTCCCAGGAAAGCCTTTTGTTGGGATCCTGCAGGAAATGGTCAGGGAGAGTCGGGAGAGGCAATCCCAGGTTAGCAGGGATTAACATTGGCTAAATTATCACAGCTCAAAACACCTCCCAACCCTGAGGCCTCTGATGGCACCATGCCCCTGCTTTCCTGTCTGAAATCCTGCTTTTCCGGGGTTGTGCCCACTCAGCTG
Source organism: Geothlypis trichas (assembly GCA_009764595.1). Classification (NCBI taxonomy): domain Eukaryota; kingdom Metazoa; phylum Chordata; class Aves; order Passeriformes; family Parulidae; genus Geothlypis; species Geothlypis trichas. The sequence continues at coordinate 813,562 of CM019918.1, forward strand.
AAGATCTTTGCAGAGATTAAAAAACAAACAAACAAAAAAAATCGGTTATTGGAAAGAGAATTCCCAGGTACAGTTCTAGAGGGCTGGGAGACATGGATGGGGCAGAGGGAGGGGGAAGAGCCAGGAGCTAATGGAGAACTGCAATGGAAAAATGTGGGTACAAATTCCCTGTGCTCCAAGGGCTGGAGCCCCTCTGCTCTGAGCCAGGCTGGGAGAGCTGGGGGTGCTCACCTGGAGAGGAGAAGGCTCCAGGGAGAGCTCAGAGCCCCTGGCAGGGCCTGAAGGGGCTCCAGGAGAGCTGGAGAGGGACTGGGGACAAGGATGGAGGGACAGGACACAGGGAATGGCTCCCACTGCCAGAGGGCAGGGCTGGATGGGATATTGGGAATTAGGAATTGTTCCCTGGCAGGGTGGGCAGGCCCTGGCACAGGGTGCCCAGAGCAGCTGGGGCTGCCCCTGGATCCCTGGCAGTGCCCAAGGCCAGGCTGGACATTGGGGCTGGGAGCACCTGGGACAGTGGGAGGTGTCCCTGCCATGGCAGGGGTGGCACTGGATGGATTTTAAGGTCCCTGATTCCATGATTCTGGGATACATTTCCCCTGTGGAAGCAGCAGGTTCATCCTCTCCATTTGCTCTGGATTGATCTCCCCACCCTGGCTCAGATCCCTGCTGGTGAAACAATCCCCTCACACCAAACTCCCTCCTTCCTCTCAGTTTAGTGAATCCTGAATGAACAGCAAGTGGCAAAGGCTGACCCTGAGCAGGCTCAGGGAATTCCTGGTGCTGCAGCTCCTGCCTGAGCACAGCTCCCTGCCCAGGAAAGGACTTGCTTTCCATCAATCCCAGGCAATGTCCCTTTCCCTCCCAGCACCCGACCCACATCGATCACAGCCACTGAGCTCCAACCAAGCTCACATTCCAGGCCTTGCCTGCTTTGATCCTGAGCATTTTGGGAGCAGAGCCTGCACACAGCACACTCCCCCATCCAGGACCTTATCCCAAGGTGTGTGGATCCTTGCCCTTCCAGGACTGCAAGGAAGCACCAGAGCCATGGAAAAATCCAGGGATTTTCTCTTCCAGCTCCAGCCATGTGGCCTGGGAGTGAGGAGAACGTGACAATGGTGACAAAACTGTGAGAAACAACTGCTCACTTTGAAAATTTAAAGAGGTTTATTAAACCTTGACAGAAACACAACAAAGGGCTACATAAGGAAAAAGCTGCAGTGATAGGATCTGCCCTCATGGATACCATGTGGCTGGTTCCTCTTCAAGATGGATGCTCAGTGTTTTATACCCCTGGAGTTTGCATCAGCCAGCCCTGGCCCTCCCAGAGTCTGTCACTCAGCTCCTCTGTGCCATTTATCAGTGCAGGCTGCTTTGGAACTGCATTGGGGTCAGGGGTTGCCATGCTGCACCCCCTGAGCACCCCCAAGCTTTTCCATCCCCACCTGCCCCGTGCAAGGGACACCTGTGCAGCTTCTGTTACCTGTCCTGGACAACAACACAGGGGGGAAAGGGAACTATGGGAAGAACAGAGGACATTTAATCTATAATAACATAACTGTACATCACTAAAGCTTTTCCTAATATTCACACAATAGTGATCCCTTAACTGTGAGAGCCAATCATCTCACTATCCATCTAGAACAAAACTCTTCTATGCCTTGCCCTGACAAGACTGTGATAAGTCATTCCCTTTCTCCTGAATTCCTTGCAAATGGTCATTCCTGGAGGATTTAACCCTAAATTTTTGGATCTCCAAACACCCCATCCTGGACTCATCCTGTTTCCAAACAGGATTATTGCCCAGCACAGGTGTCTCCATCACACACTCCCGGTGTCCCCTCAGTGCAGAGGGAGCGTTTCCTGCTTTTCCCCTGGCACGGGGATCAACAGGAGGGATAATTGCCCGGAGATGGGCTTCAGCTTCCCTCACTCAAGGGAACAGACAACAGCTCCACAGGGATCACAAAAATTTTGGCTCTACAGCATCCATGTTGTGTTTTCTCCCAGAAATCTTTTGGTGGTTCCCCTCCCCTTGTAGAGAGAAATCCAGGCGGGAATAAAAACGCTTTGTACATGGAAACACAACACCGTGCTCTGGGGGATCCTGAGGATAAAGGGAGTGGAGAAATGTAAATGTATTCCTTGGATGAGCCCTCTGGATTAGCTGTGAATTTTGTTTCGCTGACTGAGCCCTGAGCTGGGGCTCTCTGGTGATGATAATTCCCAGTAATTCACAGGTAATTCCCAGTAATTCACAGGTAATTCACAGGCAATTCCCAGGTAATCTCTGGCAGACAGGAAGAGCCCCCTGGGCCGGGATGCTCCCAGCCCTGCTCACCTGCCCCAGCAGCACCTGCAGCGAGGCAGGGAAAATAACGGGGAGGTCTCCCTGTGCTCCGCGCTGCCCTCGGACTGTTTTGGGGAAAAAAAGGACAATTTTCTATTTGTTCCCAATCCTAAACTGGCTGTTATGCAATCTGCTCTTTCCCAGTGCCTGCGTTCCAGGATGCAAATCTCGGTAAGGCTTTGATTACACAAACTGGGGCACTCCCAGCCCCGACAGCAGCTCCAGGTGTGAGCTGAATGTCATGGAGACCAGCACGGGCAGAGATGGTCCCGAGGGGACTCCCCATCCCAGAGCAGCTCATTTCCACCCTTTCCAGGCTCTCAAGCTCTTAAAGGTTATTGCTGAGTGAAAAATTCTGCTGGAAAAGGCTGCCCAGGGGACAGCTCTGATCTCTGCTCTGGGACAGGGACAGCACCCAGGGCGTGGCTGGAGCTGGGCCAGGGCAGCTCAGGCTGAGCTCAGGGCAAGGTTCTTCCCCCAGAGGTGCTGGCACTGCCCAGGCTGCCCAGGGAATGGGCACGGCCCCGAGGCTGCCAGAGCTGCAGGAGCCTTTGGGCAGCACTGCCAGGGATGGACAGGGTGGGGTTGTTGGGGGTCTGGGCAGGGACAGGGGTGGGACTGGATGATCCTGTGGGTCCCTTCCAGCTCGGTGTTATGGGTAGAACAGTTGCCCATTTTTTTAAAAGGTTGCAGAGTTCACAGGCTGGGTCAGTGTCTGCCAGGGTGGAGTTCAACTGTTTGTTGTTGCAATCACCTGTCGTTTTCATTAATTACCTGTTGTTGATGGTTGGGAATCCTCCTTTTGTCAGTGACACCCTGCTGCTTCCCAGAGGATGGCACCTGGATGGTGAAGAGGAGGGGACATCGGGGCTGGCATGCAAATGAAGAAAGCCCTCACCAAACCCAGCAAAACCCCCTAAAACAACGAGCCAACACAGAACTGACAGATCAAAGTGATGTCTAGATGAGAGGAACAGAATCCAGTATCCACTAAGACCCTTTTTACCCCTCACCCTAACCTCAAAAGATGTCGGACAGAGGATCGCGATTATCAGACCAAAAAAGCAGAGAATCTCCTGATGCTCTCGTGAGGATGGAAGCCCCAGCTCTGCCCACTGAGCTGTGGACAAAGCTGCACTCTTCCTCCTCATCTGTGTCACTCCTGGAAGCAGCAGTGGGGTGTGTGTGACCCATCGGTTCTCCCCACCAGAGCTGATTTCTAATATAGGCGCTAAAAAGGACGAAGGTCTCCTGCCCTGTTTATTTCACTCAGGAGATTCCAGAACTGCATGTTTAAACCAAACCTCCAGTTCTGCCTCCACAGAAGGTGCTCAGAGCAGCTGCCTTGTCTGAGCTTTCACCCTCAGCAGGATTAACCCAGGGATCCCATGGATATAAATGACATTGTAGCTCTGGCTAGAAAATTAAAATATCTAGTTCTCCATCCTCTGGAATTACTCTGGATAAGTTTTCAAGGGATTCTGCTTCAGACAGAGTCCTGTCTTGTCCTATTTTGCATTTTCCACCTCTGCTCCTGGAGCTGGTATCAGCTTGCAAAGTAATTTCCTTTTAACCAGCACCCTGTTCTACTTCCCCTGTAATCGTATAATTAACAACTTAATCCATCACCTTTATATCCTCCATCCATCACGGGTTAAGCTGAGCCCAGCCTTGCACAGGAGCCCTGCAAGGCTCAGCCTTGCCTGCTCATGGAAGGCAAATGAATCCAGCTGGGAGAGGAGGCTGCGGGTGGAGGTGGCTCCACCTGGAGCAGTGGAGCTGCCCGGGGCTGGTCCCTGCCCTTCATTACCCCGGAGATAATTGATAATTACCCCGGAGATAATTGTACCCATTTCCAAACCCAGCTGAGTTCTCCCCTGTGGATGTCTGTGTCAGTTCAAACTGAAAGTGGGGGAATTTAGGTGGATGTTCAGGAGAAATTCCTGCCTGGCAGGGTGGGCAGGCCCTGGCACAGGGTGCCCAGAGCAGCTGCGGCTGCCCCTGGATCCCTGGCAGTGCCCAAGGCCAGGCTGGACACTGGGGCTGGAGCAGCCTGGGATGGTGGGAGGTGTCCCTGCCATGGGAGGGGTGGCACTGGATAATTTTCGTGTCCCTTCCACCCAAACCACTCTGTGATTCTGTGTTTCAGTCATTTTATTCCAAAGAGAAGTCCAATTTCTACCTGCTAAAATGAATCTGTTGACAAGACACTTCAACGACCCTAATCCTGCCCTGTTGTGATATCAAGGCACAGATCTGGAGCTGTGATTAACCTGCTGCAGTGCCTGTGGTACCAAAGAAAAGGTAATAAACTCCTTTTCATCCTGTGCTGCTCGGCTGGATAAAAAATCACTCCCAGGTCTACTATCCCTGGGGAATATCCATTCCATCTTACCCCAGGCAGAGGAGCAGAGTTGGGATTGGAGCTCTGCCACCCTGGGACAGGGAGCACACAGAGCATCACAGCTCCAGCACAGAGGGAGGTTTATATACAAGGATTACAAATACAGTGATTTATATATGCAAGGTTTCTGACCCTTCTATTAATGAGGCTGGTCTGTAATTATCAGATCATTTGCACTATCAGGCTGTCAAAACATGAATTACAGTCCCAGGGTATTTTTGGCTCCATCTGTGCTGCCTGCTCCCTTTTGCCCTCAGCAGGGCTGGAGTGTGACACCCACACCAAAGGTTGGGAGTTCAGCTCCTCCTGCTTTGCTCTCCCGTGGGAGCTCTGGGCCCTCCCAGAGGAACTGAAGGAATGAAAGGCCAGAGGTGATTCTGGGACAGGAGGGGAGGCAGAGGTTGGTAAATCACAGTTGTGGCAGGGCTGGCTCAGGGTGACAATTTCTCATCCCCTGGGGCCAGGGGGAGGCTCCTGCTCCAGGGGTGAACTGGGAGCTGGGATCTGTCCCTGGTCCCTTTGGGATCTGTCCCTGGTCCCTTTGGGATCTGTCCCTGACCCCTTTGGGATCTGTCCCTGGTCCCTTTGGGATCCCCACACCAGGGGGGTCTCCAGGCTCCTGCCCCCCTCGGCTGGACAGGGAGCAGAGCAGAGGGGACTGGGAGATGCTCAGGGACTGGGAGATGCTCAGGGACTGTCCCTGATGTTCCAGGCAGGAGGCAAAGGAACCTTTGCTGTGCTGTGACATTCCTGAAGATCCTGGCTGGATCCTGCCCAGCCCATCACAGCATTAAGAGCAGGGCAGAGGGTTTGAAGCAGTTCCCTGAGGCTCAGTTTAAAATCCATGGAAAAACCAGGCTCCTCTAGGCCTGACCTTGTCTGTGCTGGTTGAGACTGGGATAAATCTCCTTTGTTTGTATGTGCAGGAATCCAAGTGAGCTTTGTGTAGAGAGAGCTGTGACTTTAGTGCCCAAATGGGGACAGAACCATTCCCTCCATGAGCCATTGAGACCCTTGGTTACCCTTCCTGAGCCCCCTGGGGAGGTCCTGTCTTTCCCAACCCACTCAGCCCTTGGCCAGAGGACTGAGGATGGATTTTTCCTGTGTTGGAAGTGTCCCCATGCCTGGCTGGATGTGTCCCCCTCACCCTGCTCTGGTGGTTTCACCATCCCCTGACAGATCAGGAGAGCAGGAACAGCACGAGGGGAGCTCAGTTACCTGCCAGTACTCAAAGTATTCCCAAGTTCCCATCAATTTGCCCATTTAATGAAAGAACAGGGATCTCCAACCCTCCAATCCAATCTTCCAGATTTCTCCATCAGGTGATGCATGTGGGAATTCAGAACACTCTATTTTGGGAGGCAAACTGCGCAATGCTTCCCATTAAAAAAATAGAGCAAGATGTGATTGTCTCCTTTATTTTAGAATGAGAAAAATATCACCCAAAAGGCCTGGAACATGAACATTTGGGGATAAATGTGGATGTGACGCGTGTCTTGCTATATTGAGCCAGACACGAGGTGGCAACCAGGGCCATTTCAGCCCAAAGATGTTCAGTCCTCAGTCCCAGGGTCTGCCTGGCCCTGGGAAAGGCATCCCAAGGGCTCAGCCTGTCCTCTCCTGGAGTCCCTGCAGGGTTGGTGACCTGCGAGGTGGAGCTCAGGTCCTGTCCCTGCTGGCAGCAACCCAACTGCAGTGTGATGAAAAGTTTGGGTGCCACAGGATAAGAGGGATTTAAAGCTGGTGGAGAATGTTCAGAGGAGGGGCAGGAGGATGGGGAAGGGTCTCCAGGGGAAGCTGAGGATGAGATCATGTGGAATGATGAGATCGCATGGAATGTTCAGCTGGAGAAGAGGACATTGAGGGGACATTCATTGGGAGCAGCTCCAATCTCTGCCCTGGGACAGGGACAGCACCCAGGGCATGGCTGGAGCTGGGCCAGGGCAGCTCAGGCTGAGCTCAGGCCAAGGTTCTTCCCCCAGAGGTGGTGGCACTGCCCAGGCTGCCCAGGGAATGGGCACGGCCCCGAGGCTGCCAGAGCTGCAGGAGCCTTTGGGCAGCACTGCCAGGGATGGACAGGGTGGGGTTGTTGGGGGTCTGGGCAGGGACAGGGGTGGGATTGGATGATCCCTGTGGGTTCCTTCCAGCTCAGGACATTCCATGATTCCAAAACAATGTAGCTTGTCACAGACATATTTAATGAAAAATCATTTTACCAGGATCTTTCCTCCTCAGAAGCTGAGAAGCTTCAGCTTCTCCATGTTCTGCTGCTTTGGAATGTGATTTGGGGAATTGTTTACCCATCATGTGAAATTGTTTTTACTTGATGACCAATGGCAACCACCTGTGTCGAGCCTGTGAGCAGTCACAAGATTTTATTATCATTCTTTCCTATTCCTTGCTAGCCTTTGGATGAAATTCTTTCTTCTATTCTATAGTATAGTTTTAATGTATCAATTTCTTTTAATATAATATATATCATAAAATAATAAATCAGCTTTCTGAAACATGGAGTCATGATTCTTGTCTCTTCCCTCATCCTGGGACCCCTGCAAACACCACCACAGTAGCTGAAGGAAATGAGGATCCCTCTAAGGCTCAAGTTTACCCAGGGCTGGGCTGTTCACTCTTTCCAGAAGTATTTATTGCACAGATTATTTGAAATATGGAATCTGTTCCTCCACTTAGTGAGCAGCAGCTCATGGATTTGGACACCAGAGTCCAGCAAGACCAGCTTGGAGAAATGAGAAGCAAATGCAATTGCAGCTGGCAGGAGCCCAGCCCTGCTGTGCAGCCAGACAGACTCGGGGCGTGCAGAGGGCCCTGCCCAAGCGTGTTGGTAATGGAAACAAGAACAGAGTGTGATAAGGAGAAGCTGAGAAGGGATAAAAATGAGCCAGGGAAAGGGAGGCTTTTGTTATTTTGTCAAGGAACAAAAACTCGAGGAAGTGAGAAATCTCAGGGAGGAATAATAGCCATGGCACCAGACAAGCTAATAAATGTCTGAGGAACAATGCAGCTCCAGCCAGGAGCAGACAGGAGATGGAGACTATTTTCAATTCAAAACAAAAAAAGCAGGAATAAGGGAATAAATAGTTACATTGAAGGGCAAAACTCTGGCAGCCACATGGAGCTCTGGAAGTGGAAAAGTTCCCCTATTATTTAAAGGAAATTGTTGGACATGTAATTTTACCTCTGAGGTAAAAGTGGTTTGGAGAAGCAAATCTAATTCCAGACAAATATCCCTGACTGCACAGAGAGTTAAACTGCCCTCGGAAGCAGATCCTGCCATGGCAAGACAGGAATTTTCCCTGGGCTGTCCTCAGTGTCCCCCATGGCACAGCTGTCACAGCCCAGGACACGGCCACAGACATCTGAGGCCACCAAACATTCCAGAAGGAATTCAAGTGCCCATTCTGCTCGATGCCACTGATTTTCCAGAGGACACAGCCACAGCAGGAGCAGCCCAGGCCTCTGGGCTCCCCTGGGAAGATTTCCCCAGCTCATCCATGGGCAGATTTCTGAAGGATTTGCCAACCCAAAGCACTGCTCAGCTTTGCTGTGGCACCAGTGACCTGTCCAGCACAGACTGGGATGCAGAACCAGCTGGGATCTCTCTGGAAAAGGTTTCTCAGAGCAGCTGTGCCTGCCCTTGGATCCCTGGCAGTGCTCAAGGCCATGTTTGATGAGGCTTGGAGCAATCTGGAACAGGGGAAAGTGTCCCTGCCATGGCAGGATGATTTTTAATCTTCCTTCCAACCCAAACCATTCCATGATTCTGTGATATTTCCCACAACACCAGCATGTGGGAGAAATATGAATTATTTCAAGCACAATTTTAAAAAGTGAACTCACACATAAAGCAGCTTTTCCACAAGGAAGCCACAAACCCTGAGGTTCTGTCACCCTCAGTCCCTGAACACAGGAAAACCCTGGAGCAGGAGGGTGGCCAGTGCTGCCAGGGAGCACAGGGACACCCAGAAACGAGGGAGAAGGGATCTGGCACATTCCAAACCAAATGCAGGGCAGGGTTCTGCAGGTGGGGCCCAGCAGAGAAGGAAAAGGTAGGAAAAGGAATAGGTCTCAGTCCATCCCAGGAAACAGCTGAACAGCCGCTCCATGAGGAGGAACTGAGGAGATTCAGCTGGAATCCTCATATTCCTGTGGAAAGGAGGCAGAGAGAGAAAATCAGGGGAAGGGAGGGGCTGATGGGCTGGAAACTCCTGAGCAAGGATTTCCTCACCTCCAGGCCGGGGCCCTGAGCCCTGTCCTGCAGGGCTCTGCTCCCAAACAAAAAATCCCTAGGATGAATCTTGATAAACCTGATCTAGATTAGGTTTTCTTTGGGTTTGGGGGGATTTTTTTCTTTTTCTATTTTTTTTTTGCCCCAGTGATTTCATTTCACCTCAAGTGTCCATAAATGAGGGGGCCAAGTCTGATTTCCTCCCCTAAATCCCCCCTCCATGGGTGATCCCTGTGCTCCATCCCTCCCCTCTGGCTGGAGGATGCTTTCCCTGCTCCCTGCACCAAGCACAGGACACAGATGGTGCCTTCAAGGCCTGGCCTTCATGAGAGATGGGATTTGGGGGTTTTTTTTGCAGCAGTGAGCCCATTTGGGGACACAGGATTGCCCTTTGCTCAAAGAAGGTGCCACCAAGGCCCGGCCTTCATGAGAGATGGGATTTGGGGGTTTTTTAACAGGACTGAGCCTATTTGGGGACAGAGGATTTCCCTTTGCTCATAGAAGGTGCCACCAAGGCCTGGCCTTCACGAGGGGTGGGATTTGAGATTTTTTGGTAGGACTGAGCCCACCTGAGGACAGAGGATTTCCCTTTTCCCTCTTCCCCAGCTGCACCAGCCCCTGGGGCTGCTCAGCCATAAAACAGCCCCAGCACCAGAACCCAACCCCCTGAAGGCCCAAAATCTGCCCAAGGACCTGTGGTGCATCAAAGGTCTGCTCTTGGAAACCAGGACTCGTGGGCACAGCTGGATCAACCTGGCCACTGCATCAGGGAAAGAAAGATTTCCAAGTTATCCATTAAAAAGGCAGGACATGGGAAATGCAGGACTTTTGAGCAATGGGGCTGCCAGGAGAGTCAGGGAGATAGTCCTGAGATTTATGAAGAGAATGTGCTCCCCAACTCCTGCTACAGCTTTGGAACTTGTGGGAAGTCTTATTTATCAACCCCAGGGAAAGGACAAATGTAGGAACAGGCCATGACAGATAATAATTCAACGTGCTGGGTGAATCTCCAGCGAGTGGCATTTTTCATTTCACTCCTGTGTTTGCAGAGAACTTGGCACTGGTGTTGTTTTCATTTAATTTCTCTGTTTGTAAGAGCTCTGCCCATTCATTTTGGCTGGAATCTGATAAGCAAAGCGAAGGGAAGACAAGGCACATGTTGTTCTTGAGGCAGGGAAGCTGAAAAGAAAATAGATTTTTATTATCAACTCAAATATTGACTGGGTGTCGCGACGAGGGAGGGAGGGAGGGAGGAAAGGAAAATTTGCTCCAGAGGTAACCTCGGAAGAATCCAAGAATCCCAGGCTGTTTCTGGAAAGTCTTTATCTTCTGGCTTCTTGCTTTGATAAATAAAATGTCAAACTGGGAAATGGACACTGCACTGTGCAAATGTCACTGGTGGGAGAGGGGAGATGCAGAGGCACAGTCATGAAAAAGGGGATGGTTTGGAGCTGAAGAAGGGGAAATTTAGTTTGGATTTTGGGCAGAAATTGTTCCCTGGGAGGGTGGACAGGCCCTGGCACAGGGTGCCCAGAGCAACTGGGGCTGCCCCTGGATCCCTGGCAGTGCCCAAGGCCAGGCTGGACATTGGGGCTGGGAGCAGCCTGGAATAATAGAAGGTGTCCCTGAGAAGAGCTTAGAGGTCCCTCCCAACTCAACCCAACCCAACAATCCCAACCCAACCCAACCCAACCCAACACAACACAACCCAACACAACACAACACAACACAACACAACCTAAGCCATTCTAGGATTCCATGATTCTCTGTGATGTGGTCACGCATCAGGAGCCACTGCTCATGGATGGAGCCCAAGGATGCTCAGGGTGGGTTAAATTTGGGACACAGCAGGGCAGAGACACAGAGCAGTGCCAGGGCTGTCAGTAGCAGCAGAGGGGTGGTGGTGTGGGTGGAAATGCAGTCACAGAACTATGGAACCATGGAATCATGGAGTAATGGAACCAAGAAATCTTGGAGTCATGGAGTCATGGAATCATGAAGTCATGGAATCATGGAATTGAGGAATCATGGAGTCATGGAACTGTAGAGTCATGGAATCATGGAATAATGGAATCATGCAACCAAGGAATCATGGAGTCATGGAGTCATGGAACCAAGGAATCATGGAATCATGGAATCATGGAGTCAGGGAATCATGGAATCTTGTAATCATGGAACCATGGAATCATGGAACCATGGAAGATTTCAAGGTTGGAAAAATCCTCTGAGCGCCTGCAGCCGAATCCTTCCCCCAGCATTGCCAAGGCCACCCATGCCCCCAGGTGCCAGGTCTGTGTGGGTCTTGGGCACTTCCAGGAATGGTGGGCATTCCAACACTTCCCTGTGACGTGTGCAGGAGTAAGGAAATGGCCATGGCAGCATTCCATGGATCTGGAGAGTGCCAGGCAAGGACATGGCAGCATTCCATGGATCTGGAGAGTGCCAGTCAAGGACGTGGCTGCAGGGATTGGGATGTAAAGGCTGTTGGAGCTCAGAGGGACTGAGAGAAGGAGGCACTAAAGGGCTCCCTGCTTTCCTTCTTCCACCTTTCCATAAAAGAAAGGAACAGAAAAATAAATTTTCCTTCTGAGCCAGCCAGGAACAGCCCTGGAGTCCCTCCCCAGCTCTTCCTTCTTTTCAGAGCGACAAAAAACTGGGACAGAGGAGCTGCAGCCTGTCAGACATTGCCAGATCGAGTTCTGGCTGATGCCTGACACAGATTCCACCAGGAATTCCCATCCAACCTCTTGGCTCGGGCCTCCAGGGGCAGCCACGGGTGATTGGCAGGGCTGGGAATAAGGATGGGATTCTGATGGAAAGGGAAGGGCCCTGCAGTCAGGAACTGGCTGAGAGAGACAGGCAGGGAGTGCAAAGAGACCTTGATGGGAGCATTCCCACTGGGACAAAACATGGCCCATCCAGCTTATCCCATCCCTGTGGAACCACTCGTGGCTCCTGCACAAAATTCAGGAGCTGCTCCTCTTTTGGGAGGTGGAAAATCAGATGCAGTGGTCCAAACAAATCAGATTTGATCCATCCAAAGCGTATTTTCCACATTTCCAGTGGTGTGGGAGTGGGCAGTGGGGTGGAGCAACTTTCAGAAATGTCATTGGAGAAGGATTCCCTCATTTTCCTGGAGAGAAGGAGGTGAAGGGAAGCCCTGGCACACATCCAGAGCAGACACACTGGTTTCCCTTTACAGACAGGTTCTTATTCCTATTTTCCTATCCAAGGCTGCCCCTAAAATGAGAGAGGGAGCTTGGAAATAAAGAGAGATTCTAAGGAAAGAGAAAATGGAAAAACATCTTAAAGCACAGACAAAATGAGGCAGAATGAGAGGAAAAAGGGGCTGGAAAAAGATTCATCCCCTGCCACCAGAACCCCAAAACTGGTCCTGGCAGCCAGGTCCTGACAAAAGCCTGGAAGCTGGAAAAGGACAAAGCACAAGGATGACTGAAATCAGCCCAAATTTTTGCTGTTTCACTGAAGTAATTACCCTTAGTTTTTATCAGAAATGTGTTTTCTGTGCATACTATTTAAAATATTGGGGAAGATCCTTGAAAACTCAGGAATTTTTATTCTGTTCCCCACCCTCCCTTATAAAAAAAAAAATTCTTCTAATAAAAAAAAGAAAAGCAAGGGGAAATAATGAACCCTATTTCTGCTTTACAATTGGCTTCAGAGCCATTTCCACTGGAAAAAACATGGAAAAGGAACATTTTGCTGGAAGGAAATCAGCTGAGATTCCAGGCATAGGCATGGGTTAAGGTGTGGAAGTATTTTCCTAAAACATTATTTTATTATTTCTTAAATTTTTCCTGGTTTTTCTAACACAAAAAATGGTATTCAGGCTTTTCTTGGGATGAATATTTGGCTTTTTCCTGGTCAGAAGGCAAAAATCCAGCTTTCTCTTGAACATCTGCACCCACCTTCTGGTTTTCAGCCCAAACCAGCCACCTGCAAAGGTGAAATTGTGCTCTGCAGCAGAATCCAGGGACAAATCCCCTCCTTTGGATAGGAACAAAGCTCTCTGGGGATGGCAAAAAGCAGCCAGGAATGTTCAATGGGAATTTCTCATCTGGAAAATCCTTGGAGTAACATGGTGTAGGTGATGCTTGGATTATTTGTCACCAGCCAGGCACTGGGGTTTGGTTGGCTGAGGAACTCAGGCCCTAAAACCTTGGAATGCTTAAATCCCCAGGAGTGGCTGGGATTTGACCCTGCCATGAGGACATTTTGCTTGGATAAAGCAAAGTCGATCCCAAACTTTGCTGAAGTGGAGTTTAATTGAGTTTGGAGTGTGGTCTTGGTGCCAGCACAGATTAACTCACCCCAGGCTCCGGGAACATGGTTCTCCAAACGTCCTGCATGATTTATGGAGCTCAGAGGAAAACTGGGAATAAAATGTGCCAGGTCATGAAGGGACAAATCAGCCTGTGGGGCTTTAGTGGCTCCTCCACATCCATAACTTCAGTTTTAACTCCATAACTTCAGTTTTAACTGAACTCCATAACTCCACCCATAACTTCAGTTTTAACTCCATAACTCCATCCATAACTTCAGTTTTAACTCCATAACTCCATCCATAACTTCAGTTTTAACTGAACTCCATCACTTCAGTTTTCCTCCCAGATTCCCTCGGCCAGGCTGAGGCAGTTGGGATCTGCCCACAAGGATCCATTTGGCAGCTGCCAGGCCCCGTTCCCACCATCCTGGCAGTGCCATCTGGCTCATCCATGCCCTGGATCCCACACGGATCCCACTTGGCTCTGGGCTGGCTCAAACCTGCCTTATCAATATGGAACACTCCCAAAAACTGATGGAGGCAAAGCAATCAATAACAGCACCAAAAAGGGACAACGGAAAGGTTTGGACAGGAACATCTGAGTTTTCCATGGTATTTTATGCTCATGTCACCAGGGATGGAGGGGTCTGATCTCAGCACCCACTCCAGGTGTGAATGGAAAAACAGCCACAGGATTGTGGGGCTTCTTCCCAAGTTTCTGGAGCTGTTCATGGATTTTTGGTGCAGGGAGAACCTCCCCTTTGCAAACCTTGGGAGCTTCACCACTGGAATAGAAACAAATCCAGGATGGATCCCTTTTATTTGCCAGGAAAAGGCAATGTTGAACCCATGGTGGGGCATTTCCTGTGCTCCTGCTTTGGACAAACTTCCCAGCCATTCCCAATCCACACCAATGAACCAAAGAGATGGAGCTGGTCCCTCGTTAATCTTCCTCTGGATGTGCCTGGGGCTTGCTCTAATTGATTCTGAGCTGAGCTTCCATTCTCCAGGAGGGAAAAATAAAATCAAATCTCCAGGTTTAACTCCAGCGCATCAATTCCATTTCCAGGGGTTTTGGGGTTTGATTTCTTTGGACAATCCTGGCACTCTGGGTATGGAGCAGGAGCAGAATGCTGGAGAGACACTCCAGAGCTGTGCAGGGACACATCTGCACTCTGTACCCACCTACTCCAGGCTGAGGCTTTGGAAAACCAGGATTTTTATAAGTTATCCCTTAGAATCATGGAATTGCTCAGGTTGAAAAAGCCCTCTGTGATCACCAAGTCCAACCACCAGCGTGTTCCCCACCAATCCCTGTCCCCAAGTGCCACATCCACAGGGGTTTTGGCTCTTCCAGGAATTGGGACTCCACCACTGCCCTGGGCAGCCTTTCAGGGCTTCACCACCTCTGGATCTCAGATCAAAACAGGCCTTAGAGCACTGCAGGGCTTTCCCAAGGATCTGAAGGAATGTTTTTGGACTTTGGGTAGTTCAAGTGTGCTGGAAATTCATTTGGAATTTAGGATTTGGTGTTGTGAGGCTTCTTGTGGGTCCAAAGTTACTGCTATAGGAAATTCCTTGGAAAATAGGTGGGAAACAAGGAAGGAAACAAGGAAGGAAGGAAGGAAACAAGGAAGGAAACAAGGAGGGAAGGAGGGAAGGAAACAAGGATTATTTTCAGGTTTCTCAGCCAGAACGAGCCCAGCTGGGGGGTCTAGTGAGTCCCAGTGAGTCCCAGTGAGTCCCAGTGAGTCCCAGTGAGTTCAGTCCCATCCACTCTGCCCCTTCCTGCTGGAATCCCCATGGGATTCTGCTGTCCCCACTGCTGCCACGCAGACCTGTGACCCCAGTGGGCAGAGCTGGGAATACTGGGAGCACTCAGGCAGGTGCAGAGAAAGCACAGCCCCAGCAGCAAAGCCTCCTCTGGCTCCACTCATCCCATTCTGGATGTTTGCCCAAGTTCCCAAGGCCCTGGGAGCTGGGAGAGGGAAATTCCACAAATGTTATTAAATAGGTTAGGATTTAAGAGGAGCTGGAGGTCTGAGTTAAAGCACAAATTTGGGATCAGGGCTCGGGAACATCCATTCAGCTGTTCCAAAACATAACTTTTGCTAATGTGGACAATAAAGCTTTCCTTAAAGTTCACATCTCTCTTCTTTTTCCTTAAATCTTCTTTTTTTTCCTCAGCCTCCGAACATAAAATCCAACCACTTGCTCCTTTGCTGTGCCCAATTTTTTGTAATAAATGTCATCCTATTCATGCAAGAATTTCTCTCTGTCCCTAATTCTTCATCAAGAGCAGCAATTCTACTCCTAAATCATGATCTGGGAGCATTTACCAGGAACCTTTCCTGATTTGCCTCCCAGATCTCATCATTCTGGGCAAAATTGGAAGTGCTGAGCAAGAATGAAGCATTATCAAGTGAGGATTGGACCATCCACAATCCCATTAGTCAAACTGAATTAATTATTTGCAAGAAGTGCTAAAAGTGCACTCAGGGCTAAGTGGGTCATGGAATTTAATGGGTTAAGCAAAAAGGGGATTTGTCACTGAGAAAAACTATTAATAATCAGTTAATTGAACCCAAAGTTGCTGAGGAGAGATCTTAATGTAAAGATTTTTTTATACTTTTATATAAACCACCATTAACTGAGTCCCTTGGAACTCCTGGCAGGACATCAGGAGCAGCAATGTGTGGGAGGTGACCTCCTGCAGCAGGGATGGTCAGGGAATGATGTGAGGAAGTGCACCAGGGATCCCAGGACTCTGTTCCACCAGTAGAAGGACAGGAATATTGGGATATTGGCACTAATATGGTGGAGAACTCCATGTGGGAGGCATCCAGCTGGACAGCCACTTCCATGTGGGATTTACCAACTGTGAAGGAGACACCTGAGGGGTTCATGGGGCACATTCCAATCCAGGCCAGCTCTGAGGTCCCCCCAAAGTGGGAAAACCTCTCTGCTGAGACATCAGAAGGAGCTGGGACCTGGGGGGATGGACTGCTGTCACTGATGGAATCATGGAATTATGGAATATTCTCAGCAGGAAGGAACCTACAGGGATCATTGATCCAGCTCCTGTTCCTGTCACTGTGACATTTTCTGAAAAATCCCTCCACCAGGATTTCTTCTCCTGGCAAGATGAGAAGTCTCAGCTTCTCCCTGTTTTGGCTGCTTGGAATGTGGTTTGGAGAATGTTTACCCAGCATGTGTTTTAATTATGACCAATCACAGCCAGCTGTGTCAAGACACTGGTCAGTCACAGGTTTTATTATTCATTCTTGGTCCAGCCTTCTGATGTCTCCTCTCTCTTTCTTTAGTATAGTTTTAGAAATAATATAATATTATATAATATAAATATAATATAATATAATATATATATATAATATAATATAATATATATAATATAATATAATATAATATAATATAATATAATATAATAATAATAATATAATATAATATAATATATATCCTAAATAATAAATCAGCCTTCTGAGAACTTGGAGTTAAATTCTCATTTTTCACCTCACACACCACACGTCCCTGCCCAGACCCCCAACAACCCCACCCTGTCCATCCCTGGCAGTGCTGCCCAAAGGCTCCTGCAGCTCTGGCAGCCTCGGGCCGTGCCCATTCCCTGGGCAGCCTGGGCAGTGCCAGCACCTCTGGGGGAAGAACCTTGGCCTGAGCTCAGCCTGAGCTGCCCTGGCCCAGCTCCAGCCATGCCCTGGGTGCTGTCCCTGTCCCAGAGCAGAGATTGGAGCTGCCCCAGGGAGGAGCTGCAGCCCCTGGTGAGCTCTGAGCTCAGTGTCCTCTGCTCCAGCTGAACAACCCAAGGGCCCTCAGCCCCTCCAGACCCTTCCCCATCCCTGTGTCCCTCCTTTGGTCTCTCTCCAGCAGTTTTAGATCCTTCTCTCCAGGTGGGGCTGTCCCAGCAGAGCAGGGCAGGACAGGGATGTCCCTTCTGCCTCCACCCTCTCAGGTTTTGTTCCAGAGGATTTCTGGTTCACACAACACCACAAGGAGCTGGATTTGACCCATCCCTGCTCCACATTCCACTCAGTCCTGCATCAAACCCCAAACCCTTCTCCATGGCTCCTCAGTTCCTCACTGTGCACAGCTCAGCTCTCACCATCCCAGTTTCCCAACGTTCTCTTCCTGCTGCAATTGGAGTTTCCAAGTCTCCCCAGGGTGTCTTCTCTTTGCCCATTTCACCTTTCCCTCAGCCTTACAGGTCCCCTGGATCTCCCTTCATTTCAGTTCCTTCCCATAAACTTTGACTCCTGCTATTTCTGTTTCCAGCAGCTGTAACTTTACCTACCCTGCATTTTTCTCTCTCAAAAAAGTGGAACTTCCTCTAAACTTTCAGGAGCAGAGCAGCTGCTGTCATCCCCAAGTTCTCCTGCTGGATCCACTCCTCCTCCCTCAATCCTGCCAGACACAGCTTTGCTTTCCCACCTGGCTGCCCTCCACCATCTTCTTTCCCCTCCTTCCTCACCAGCAGCCACTGGTATCAATAATGCTGAATTATGAATTGCCTTAATGCTATTAAATAATTTACTCATTATTTTAAAGTCTTCCAGCAGCTTTTGTCGGCCAGTGCTTTACCCAAGGAATTTAGTTTGGAATTCCTGAACGTTCGGTACTGTATTAATTAAAACAAAATAGAAAAATAAACAAGAATGGAGAAGTTAATGGAATAACTTGTGGTTGTTCTGTGGAAGGAATAATTCCCACTGTCTGCAGTTAGGAAAGATGATTTAAGTTTCATCTGGGAGAAATAATAGGATGTAATGGAATCCACGACAATAATCATGGCCTTATCTCAAAATGCCAATCTTGCCTCATCTGCTATTCTGGGGAAGATGATTTTGTTATCAATAATGGAAGGAATTGGTCCCTCTCTTCAGAGTCTTGTTCATACCAGGCAGATTCTTCTCTGTCCAGTTATTCTGGATTCTCACCAAAAATAAATCCCGGGGCTAAAATGGAAACAATTCCTTTAACTATCAGTGAACTGCAGCAGTGGCTTTGGGGCTGGGGACAGCACCCTGCTCTGGCCAGCACCCCGAGGGAGAGGGGGAGCAGAGGGAGCCCATCCCAGGGGAACCAGGATCTTCCCTCCAGAGCAAACCCCCACAGCCCCTTCCACGTAAAGAGCCGGAGCCTGAAAGAGGAAAGTTCCTCTTTTGTGTCATTGAACCAAATCCCACCAAACCATGGCAGAAAAAACCCTCATCCCACTTTAGTCCTGCCTCTGAAAACGGACCCAGGCAGACATTGTGAATATTAATTCATTAAAATGAGGACACTTTATTGCATTGTTCCATATCCAAGTGCACCTATAGGGTTTTGTCCCAGGGACAGGTGATCCTCACCCCTGGGGTGACCCAGAGCTGGCACTCAGGGATGTCCCATCCAGGGCTCCTTTCTGTTAATTCCCACATGCTCACGGGGGTCAGGAGCTGGGAGGCTACAAGGACAATGTCACACCTGTGTTCCTGGCAGGGAGGAGCCCTCCAGAGACCTTTTAAACTGCATTTAGAGGTGCACAGAATCTCCTAAGCTGGGAGGGACCCACAGGGATCACTGATCCAGCCCAGACCCCCCAACAACCCCACCCTGTCCATCCCTGGCAGTGCTGCCCCAAAGGCTCCTGCAGCTCTGGCAGCCTCGGGGCCGTGCCCATTCCCTGGGCAGCCTGGGCAGTGCCAGCACCTCTGGGGGAAGAACCTTGGCCTGAGCTCAGCCTGAGCTGCCCTGGCCCAGCTCAGCCATGCCCTGGGTCCCGGGGAGGTCAGTGCCTGCCCCAATGCTGTAAATCCCAAAACTGCACCCAAACATCAGGAGATGCTGCTGAGAATCCTGACCCCACAGATTTGGTGGAATCCTTTGTTTTAGGAATTTGGCAACAGCTTTTCATTCCTAAGAGGAATTGGGTGTCCCAACACCTGCACCCAGCCTGTGCCCAGCTCCAGACACTACTCCAGGAGCTGCTCCCCCCCTGGATCACAGTTCTGGGTGGAATCTTTCATTCCTATCCCTACAGTGACTCTTCTCAGAATCACGTTTGAGAGCTGGATTGTGACAAGCCAGGCTCAGGACTGTGGCCTTAGCAGACAGAAAATAATCACTGAAATAACTCTTCTCCCCGTGCTTCTTTACTCTCCTGGAATGATTCACTTCATTCCTGTCACCACTGATCAGCTCCAGCCAATGCAAATTCCAGCTGCAGGAGGAGACTCTATTTTCTCCTTGCTCCCTCAGATTCATCTTAGTGAAAAAAAGCTTCTGGAATTACACCTGCTTAATAAAAAATACCTGCCTGATGCCAGTGGAACGGTCTGACACAGGAATTCTTGGCAAGGAAAGGTGTCCAGTGACCTCTGCAAACACTTTTGGAGCTCTGGGGTTTCCTTACAACACTGCTGCAGACCCCTGGGGCAATTAATGCGGGACAATTAATGTGGGGCAATTAATGTGGGGCAATTAATGTAGGACAGTTAATCTGAACCCAGATCTCATCTCTATAACTTGATTAGAGACCCTCTTGGTTCCTGTGAGCTGCCAGGACCCGAGGTGGGGTTCAGGAGTGTCCCCAAGGGGGTCACTGTGCCCAGGGCTGGGGGCTGGGGTGTTTGGAGGCATCCTAAAGGAGGGATCTGATCCTAAAATGCCTCTTTCCCTCCTGGATCTCCAGGCAATCCACAGGCTGGCTTAGCTGTGGATGTCCTTCCTTAGGTTGAATTAGGAGAAATGAATCCCATCCTGAGCACCCAACATGAAAATAAATTCCTCTGTCGCTATCCAATGAAAAATTCCCAATAAAATTCCAATAAATTCCCTTTCTGTGTTGAATATTGATCAGCTCAGGTGTTGTTTTTCAGCTCTTCCACCTTCCCACACCTGAAGCATCTGGGAACAGGAGATCCAGCTCCTCACCTGGGACACCTCCTGATAGAATTACTGGAGGGGTGTCACCCCCCTGTCCCTGTCACACCCATATCCCTGTCAGACCCCTGTCACTGTCACACCCCTGTCCCTGTCACACCCCTGTTCCACTCCATGTCCCTGTCCCACCCCTGTCCCTGTCACACCCCTGTCCCACTCCATGTCCCTGTCACCCCCCTGTCCCAGCCTGCTCTGTTGACAATCCAGGTTCTTTGCCCCGAGGCTTTTTTGGGTTGCTCAGCTGTTGGATGTGGCAATGCCAATTTTAGTGGTTGGACTCCAAGGTCTTGGGGGTCTCTCCAAGCTGAAGAATTCCATGGATTCTGTGATTCCATGGATGCTCTTGAGTCCTGCTGGGCTCTGTCCAACCTGCCTGAACTTCCCTTCTCCCCTCAGTTCATTACAAAACCCCATTGTTCCTGCCACTGGAAGTTTTGATTTATAAAAACCTTATAAGTTTTGCTCATTTTCAGCTGTTAAACCCCAGGAAATGACCCCAGTGTGAATGCACTGCAGGGAGTGACACTGACAATCCTGTGGTGTCACAAACACTGGGATCAGCCTGAGATGGAACACAGAAACAAATCCCTGCAAGGAAAACAGTGAAGGGGACAAGAAGAGGGGAGTGGAAAGGAAGAAAGGAGGGGATGTGATAAAGAAATGCACCGAGGCATTTTGATTTATCAGAACAAATCTGTTTGTTCTCCTGTTTGCTGAAGCAGCTCATGAATTACATTGGGCAAACAGACAAACTCAGTAACTAAAGGCACATTAGTTCCTTCATTTCTGTTTATGAATGTGAAGTGGGAGAGAAACATGATAGGAAAAAGAATGGATCTGGATAATTCCTTTTTTAAAATGAATAGCTGTGTATTTCTCTGTGCCTCATCCATCTCAGTGTGGCCTGTGCAGGAGGAGGATCCTTCCAGCTGAGCTTCCACTGCCCCATCCCAGGGGCTACAGAAGGTGTTCCCATGTGGGAACCCAGAACATCTTTTTGGCAGTCCAGGATGGCCAGGACCCCTGCCAGGGGGCTCAGAGCCCTGGCACAGAGCCCAGAACACCTGTGGGTTTGATTATGGCCCGTGGAGCAAATTACCAATCTTAGATAAAGATCAGCAAGCCACAACAGTTTAAGTAGAACATTAGTGAAGTTATCACAGGGTGGAAAAGTAGATTTTAGGGTTTTGGTATGGGGGTTCAGGAGGCAAGATGGAGGGAACTGGGTGTGTCCAGCCTTTCTCCTTCTTCTTCTTGGCCTCCATCTCCTGCTGTGATGGTGGCACTCACAGATTGGTTTAGAGTAGAAGCCACTGTCTAACACAGGTGATGGGTATTGGGAAGGAATTGCAAACATTGTACACGTGGTTTTTAGTATAAAGACATAACAGCACCTGGGGGTAGGCAGAGTGCCTGGAACTGTCCTGCTGGATGGACCTCAGCAGGGCAGGAGAAAATTTTTTATAGCTAAGGAACAATGAACACCTTGAGACTGAGAAATGAAGAGCCCTGACTGCTTCTTTGAGCACCAGGCTGGGAAAAGAGACTTTGGAACTGTTCTCAGGGTCACTTTCACCAGCTAGAGACCCCAACATTCCCACAGAAGGGGAACCTGAGACATGGAGGTGCCCAGGACTGTGTGTCTATGGTGGATGGAGTTGATGACAAGGCCCAAGGGTGCACTAGGGCTCAGGATGGAGGCCCAAGGCTGTAACAAGGCTCAGGATGGAGGCCAGGTCTGTTTCACACTTTCATTGCTGACCTGGATGAGGGCATTGAGTGCTCCCTCAGCCACTCCACAGCACCAAGCTGGGGGAGCAGGGATGTGCTGCAGGGGAAGGGTCTGCAGAGGGTCTGGGCAGGCTGGATCCATGGACTGAGAGCCAGGAACTGAGGGGCAGCAAGGCCAAGTGCCAACTCCTGCCCTGGGCTCACAACAACCCCAGGGAGGGCTCCAGGCTGGGGCACAGGGGCTGGAAGTGCCCAGCAGGAAAGGCCCTGGGGGTGCTGGTGGCAGCGGCTGGACACGAGCCCAGGTGTGCCCAGGTGTGCCAGAGGCCAAGGACAGCTGGGCTGTGCCAGCCCTGGGGTGGCAGCAGGAGCAGGGCAGTGCCCGTGCCCTGAGCTGGCACTGCTGGGGCACCTCCAGTGCTGGGCAGCTCTGGGACCCTCCTGACAGGAGAGCCCTGGAGGGGCTGGAGCGTGTCCAGGGCAGGGAACGGAGCTGGGAAGGGGCTGCAGCCCCAGGAGAGGCTGAGGGAGCTGGGCAGGGTCTTCAGCCTGGAGCAAAGGAGGCTCAGGGGCCCTTGTGGCTCTGCACAGCTCCTGCCAGGAGGGGACAGCCGGGGGGGGTCGGGCTGTGCTCCAGGGAACAGGGACAGGAGCAGAGGGAACGGCCTCAGGCTGGGCCAGGGGATCCCTGGCAGTGCCCAAGGCCAGGCTGGGCAGGGCTTGGAGCAGCCTGGGACAGTGGGAGGTGTCCCTGCCCATGGCAGGGGGGCCCTGGATGGGCTCTGAGGTCCCTTTCCACCCAAACCATCCCATGGTTCCATCATGTCCTGGATGCCCAAAGGCCCTCACAGCAGGGCTGCTCCATCCCAGAGGCTCCCACGTGGGTGAGTGACACCCAAGGGTGGTGGATGTGTTCCAGAGGTGGTGGATGTGTTCCAGGGGTGGTGGATGTTCCAGGGTGGTGGATGTGTTCCAAGGCCTCAGCATTGTCCCTACACACAGAGAATGGGAAGAAGGGGAGCGCTGGAGAATGGGGAAAAAACTGGGGATGTGCAAGGACACAGGGGAGAAGGAGGGAAAATGCAGAAGGGAGGGTGGAGCAGACCTGGATGAGACAGAGGAATTTTGTTTTGTGTGTGGGAGGATGAGTGATGGGCCCTGGTGTGGGAAAGCAAGGCCTGAATGCAGAGTTGAGCTGCAAACACAATAATGACACAAATTCCAGGGAAAACACAGTTTTTCATGTAAAACTGATGTTTCCTCATAAACCTTTATTTATCTGGAAAAATGAAGAGCAATCTCTGAGCCATGTAGGAGCATTTGTCACCTGAGAAGGTGCAGGCAGGAGAAGGGGCTGGTTATTCAGACAAATTATATTCAGATTATTAGTGAGCCCAAGCACTGTGGGAGTTCTGCAACCTCAAACAAGCAGGAGCCTTCTCTGGTTTTAAAAATGAACTCATCCTGAAGTCCCACAGAACTGCAGGGAAAATAATTCCTTCTCCTGGAATTCCTGTCAGGCTTTGTGTGGCTGGTGGAAACAGGGATATATATTTAACACAAAAGTGTAGATGTGATTAAGAATTTAAGGAGATTCTGTGTTATGGTTCTGATGGCTTTTAAGCCTCTATTTGTCAAGGGTGGACAGAGAAGTTGTCTATAAAAACCAAGAGTAACATCCCTTTTCCACATCAATGCCTTGTCCAATATTTTACATTTTCCTCAAGTTTTTGAGCTGCCCTTCAGCTCCCAGCCAGGGATTTCCTGTCTCTGCTCCCACCTGTAAAACAGAGGTCTGATGCCTCCTCCAAAAATTGAAACAAACCACAGAAATAACAGATAGAAAGAAAAAAAAGAAAAAAAATAAGAAGAAGTAAAAAAAGCCCAATAGCATTACCTAAAACCATTCCCAAGGTCACAATGTCAAGCAGTTAGAAATTAAGAGGTGTCAGATTTAAGCTGCCTGGAAAAATCTTCATTTTGCCCTGCTGTGTGTGTGCATTCTAATCCAGCCTTAAAATGGGATCATTCCTGCTCCTGAGGCAGATCCTGCTCGTTCCAGGCTCAGCACAGACTTGCTCCTGGAACAGCAGCTCTTCAATATTTCATTGGGTCTCATCGTTCAGTGTGTGGCTCCATGCATTATTTACTGCAGACAGCACTGAATACAGAATTATTAATTTCTTACCAGCTTTTTCTTTTGTGCTTCCCCACCCAACCTTCCTTCTTCCCCGAATTTAATGAATTTATCTGAACAATGCATCTGAGGGGCAATCAATGAAAAGCTTTCAGTTTATGGGTAGGGGAAAATGCTGCATGCAAAAAGGATTAAAGCTAAAACAATCTGATTTTTGGGCTGCATTTTGGCTCTCTGGCCTGGCTTTCTTCAGCACTGGCAGGTTTTTAGGGCTCTCAGTTTCCAGAGCACGTTGGGCTGGGTGGGCTCTGCCTTGCAGAGGAAGGTGAGAGCCCCAGGGGATTTAAGGCAGGATTCACCTCCCTGAAAAGAGACATCAAACCCCGAGCTGATTATCCTGCCCCGAGCAGGCTGCTGCTCTCCATGCAGAATAAAGCAAATAAGGAGGCAGACAGCTCATTTTGGGCTGTCCCAGGTGAATCCTTTCCATGGAATTAATGAGGGAAAAATCCCAAGGGACTCTGCAGCCGCATTTGTGCAGAGCTGGGAGAAGGAGCAGAGGGAGGATGGGAACTCTGGGGCTGTGGTGGGGATTGGGGCTGGGAAGGGCCACACTCAGCTCCTGCCCCTGCTGCAGGACCCAGGGATGCTCAGGAATCACAGAATCATGGGATATCTTCCAAGCTGGAATGATCCTTTCCACGAGGATCAGTGAGTGCTGGTTCTGCCCAGGACACCCCAACAGCCCCACCAAAAGTGCCCAAAGGCTTTTATGAGGCACTTTATCAGTGCCCACCTCTGGGAAGTCATCTCCTGCTCTAAACATCTGCCACTCCCTTGGGTTCACCCAATTCACCTGGAATTCTCCTCTGGAGACAGCCTGCCTTTGCTCCACCAGGGAGTTTGTCCTGTTTTGGTGGTGGAAACGAGTTCCAGTACACAGACAATGGGAAATCCCTTCATAGGCAGCTTCTGGGACTCCCCAGAGTGGCTGCTTTGGAAAAAAAAATGGCTGTTTTGTAAAAGAATGGCTATTTTGGAATGAGGAATCCAAGGCTGAGCCCCTCAGCATTATTTACGTTGATCCAGCGAGTGAGGGAGGCTAAAGCTCAGCTCAAGGGTTCTTCCCACAAAGTCAAGGCTCTGGCAGGAGGAAATATTTTCAGCTGGAAGAAATATTTTCCTCCCAAGGAATTGACTTGTAATAAGACTCACTTACTCTAAAGCTACATTTCTCTTTCCAGTGCAGTATTTCCATGGGATGGAAGTGGTTTATTCACCACTTGTGGTGTGGAGGGGGGTTCTCACTCTCACCTCCAAGCTCTGCTGCACCAGGGATGAAATTCTTCAGCCTTCACAAAATAGGGGGGGAAAAAAAGAAAATTCAGGTTGAACAGAATCCTGAGAAATATTTTGGATGCCTCAACCAAAGAGAAGAAATCTTCTGTAGCAGGAATTCTGGGAAGTGTATTCCCAGCAGCCACACTCAATTGTTTCTGGGTTCATGTGGGTCTGCAGTATTTAATTCAAAATAAATTCCCTTTAAACACTCAGATCCAACTGGGATCAAAAAAGGTGAAAAAGTGAAATTTCCCACTGGGCAGGAGCTGGAGGTGCTGCCAGTGGCAGATTTTAGGTGGAGTGATCTTGGTTCAGTCCAGAGGCACCAGAGCTGGCACTGCCCTCAGAGAGGAGAAACCAGATCCAGGGAAAAGCTCCAGAGGGTAAAGGAAATCAGAGAAACCAGTTTAGGTCAGGGTTAGGGTTAAGGTATAGTGTGGCTTTCTGGGAACCTACAGGAAAGGTGGAGAGGGACTGAGGACAAGGGATGGAGGGACAGGACACAGGGAATGGCTTCAAAGGGACAGAGAGGAGGTGGCAGAGCAGCAGGAGGGAGGAAGGCAGGAAACCTTTGGGCACATGAGACCACCAAAACCCCAGAAAAAAGACCAACCTCTCATTTTTTATGACTTTAACACCAGAATCCTCATCTCTGTGAGAGGAGAAGGCTCCAGGGAGAGCTCAGAGCCCCTGGCAGGGCCTAAGGGACTCCAGGAGAGCTGGAGAGGGACTGGGGACAAGGGATGGAGGGACAGGACACAGGGAATGGCCCCAGTGCCAGAGGGCAGGGCTGGATGGGATATTGGGAATTAGGAATTGTTCCCTGTGAGGGTGGGCAGGCCCTGGCACAGGGTGCCCAGAGCAGCTGGGGCTGCCCCTGGATCCCTGGCAGTGCCCAAGGCCAGGCTGGACATTGGGGCTGGAGCAGCCTGGGACAGTGGGAGGTGTCCCTGCCATGGCAGGGGTGGGATGGATGGGCTTTAAGTCCCTCCCACCCAAAGCATTCCATGTGTCTGTGGTTCCATGGTCTTGTTGAAGCCCACGCTCCCAGGAGGAGCCAATGTCATGAAGGGCCATTCCCCAGCTGTGGCATTTTCCAAGTTCTGCCTGCTGGGATGAGCTGTGCCAGCATTCCTTGAACACAACTCTGTGATACCAAACACAGAACTTGGGCCTGAAAGGACCCTATGATATTTAAACTGATTTTATGGACAGAGATATTTTTCCCCTGTTAAGTGCAGAATGAGCCTGATCATTTGTGCATCCTGCAAACACATCTGGATTTTATTGGATGAGGTGGGGTCTGCATTTGTTGCCCTTCAGGACCCTTTCCCACTTCTTATACTTTGATTTTTAATTGGAATTTGTTCTGCTTCACCACCCACTGCTGGTCACTTTGCTGGTGCTCCATGGAGCACATTCCCTCGTCCTTCCCTCCGAGCCTGTTTACACATCACATAACAAATCGTTTTTCAGCCTTGTCTGGTTTTTTCTTGATAGCCAGAATGTATTGAATTCCTTCTGTGTTTCATAAAAACTCATTTCCCAAGCTTCCAAATAATTGTATTGCTGCTCACTCTTCTAGCTTCAATTTTTCACTTGACTAAATGCACTTTTCCAAGATTAATCCCATCATTGCCCCTTGAGATGTAAAATAACCAACTAATCCTGGGTTTATCTATTTGCAGATCACCCCCCAGGCTTTTTATCCCTGAGCTCAGGAGATCCCATGAAGATCTTGGATTTTGGGGGGAAAGAGGTGAGGTTTGTGTGCAGACAGTGAGAGGGTTGGCCCTTTTGGCAAAGGCTCCTCACACACCTCGTTGCTGATGCAGAGACTGTGACATTAATGGGACACTGGGTGCTTTGTCCTGGTTGTGTGGGGCTTGGCACAGGCTCCCGTCATGTTTGCCAGAAGTTTTGATGTCTCCTCCTGTACTTGGCCATATTAATGATGAAATAAAACCAAATCTGTCTCTGGGAGTCCAGAGCTGGGTTGGAGGCAGACGTGTCCCAGTGTCCCCAGGGAATCCCAGCCATGATCACCAGGACCTTTTCCAGGGCTTTAATGGACAAATTCTATGGCATATTTATGTCTTGCTTTGGAAATTCTGCCTCATTAGGTGTTCTTGGGATAAAAGCAGACACTGATCCATCTTTAATGCTTCCATTAATGCTTTAATGGAGGCAGCAGGAGCTTCCATCGATCTGCTCTGGGCTTCTGGCAGGGGGAGGCGAAAGCAGAGGGGTCCAAGGGCCACTTCCTCCTGTCCCACCTCCCTGACCAAGGGGCATGGGGGGCCACTTCCTCCTGTCCCACCTCCCTGACACACCATGGAGTGTTCTCCAGTACTCCAAAATAAGGGAAAAAATTCACCAGGGAATCCCAGCCATGACCACCAGTATCTTCTCCAGGGCTTTAAAGGACAATTTCTATGGGATATTTATGTCTTGGTATAGAAATCCTCCCTCATTAGGATCTCTTTACAGGGATGAGATGATCAGCAGGCACTGATCCATCTGTAATGACCCCAGGATTTAGAAGAGGAGCTTCCATTGATCTGCTCTGGGGTCTGACAGGGGGAGGCTGAAAGCAGAGGTGGCTCAAGGGCCAATTCCCCTGTCCCAGGTAACCATGAGCAGGGTCCTTGGTGTGCTCCTATCCCAAACCCTTCACACTCCATGGAATGTTGTCCAATACCCCAAAACAAGGGATAAAACAGCCCCTGCCAGCTTGGCTCCAGGAGGAAAAGAGTGCAGGGAGAGAGAGCAGTGGGTGATGTCCTGGGACCCCTCTGCAGCTGGAAAACTTGGAACCATCTCAGGGTCCTTAGGTGAGAGCTGCGCTCCACAGAGCAGGGCCTGAGAGTGCCCAGAGGTACAATTTCAGGAAAGATCCCAACAAAGCAAAGATTCTAGGAGCAACAAGTGCTCAGCTTTAATTTCCAAGCTATTATTTGTGCTTTAAGTGGAGTTTTAGAAGATGTTCAGGGCCAAGTTTCCTGTTGAGTTTTTGTCCTGATTCCCAGCCTGAGTCCCAACCTGGGTCCTTCCCCCTCCCTGGGATGCACTGGAGGTTGGGTTTGGCTGTTGGGCAACTTCTCCATTACCTGGAGGATTTCCTCCCTCCCTTCCTTCCCTGGACAGGAAAATGAACCATTATCCCAATTATTTGTGAGCTGGCCATTCCCTTCATGCTGTGGGTTTGTTGAGATCCATCCCACATGTCCCTGCCCCAATCCAGGCACTTTCAGGATGCAGAATCCTGGTGTTTGTTGCTGTTTCTGGAATAAAAACTCACATATTTGTGAATCAGTTTAACCCCATCTGCTGCCCTTTTCTCTCTGTTTGGTTCAAGTCTTGTCCCACCTTTTTGGCAGAGAAAAAAGGAGAAAAGAGGAGCAGAACCTCACAGTGGGAGCAGGAACCTGCACCCTGGATGAGTTTATTGCCTTTTGTTGTCACAAGGGCTTCCAGTATTTTTCGCTAATTTTGTTCTCTCAGTGAATTCCAGTCACTTCCATTCTTTGAACACTGATAATTTAATTCCCAGCCTGTTTTCATTCTGTTTTCAACATTTTTATCCATGTGAGGACCTTTGCCCTCATTCCATGGCAGCTTCACTTCTTTAAGATCCTTTTTATTTTTCTTTTTTGGTGAAAGATTTTGTAGAATGCCTTTGGAAATGCAAGTCCTTTATCAGTGTCTCCCTTTTCCTGTGTCCATGGGCTGCTCCAAAGTGCCATTTCCCTTTACAGAACTCCCTGGACTCTCCCCATTATCCTGTTTTATCCATGGATTCTCTTTTAGATCACAGTTCTCTGCTAGGGATGTGCTGCCACTCCAGATTTTCCTGAACTTCAACTGGATGCTCTTTAAAAATGGGAACCACGTTGGTGATCTCACCTTGGCCTTGAGGCATTTTCACATTCCAGCTTTCCCACCAGTTATTAAAGCAGCAATTCCCCAGTGGAATTGCAGGTACCTGGGAGGAATGTGCCTCCTCTGGGGGATTTGTGAGTAGCTTTGGATCTGCTCCAGGATCTCCTTCATTGGGAGAATGATGCTTTGATGTGTTCCCTTCTGAAAAGGAGCAGGAGCCTCCCTGACCCTTCCCTGCAAACATGGCATTGGTTTTTGGTGAACTTATTTCCCTAAATTTGGATGATCCTTTGGCATTTCTAGTACCCATTTTGCCTCTGAATAGTCCTGCTGGCTTCTCTTGGCCTTTCCAACGTCCTTGTGGTGAAACTTATTTGCTCAAAATCCCAGTGTGACCTCTGCTTTCTACACCACAAAGATTTATGACTGTTCTTTAATTTTACTCTGTTATTTCCATTTTTTTATTTTATTCTCTATTTCAAAACAAGAGACATAATAAGAAATATTTTCCATTTAATAATTAAGCACCCATTTTTGAATTTAAACCTATTTTTCTTTTCTTTCCCTGGATGTTAGCATTTCCTGATGACTTGAAACAGCTTTTCCAGGAACATTTCACTCAGGTGTGCCCTGGGTTCAGCCAGGTTAAGAATTTGTTTTCCTCTTGCTGTTGCTCTGACTGATTTTCCCGTTCTGTGTAATGGGAATTTCTGCCACCCACCCCAGGAAATAAACAGGGAGGGAATGTTACCCATAGATATCAGTTCCTTGGTTCCTCTAATTCCATTCCCTGTAAAGCTGCCTGGGAACACCAAGGAAACGACCTCGTGCTTCTCACAGCAAGACAGGATTGTGCTGGGGAAGAATGAAGGCCTGGGATGTGTAGGAACAGCAAAACAGATCCTCTTTTCCCTGAGCCAGGAAAGCTGAACCAGCACTGCTGAACAAAGTGGGTACAATCCACAAGTCCTTGTCTAATTCCACTTTGGACATCGAGCCTTTGGAAATAAATCCTCTTTCCATTACAGGAGCTGTGCTGCTACAAGCACAGCAGGCAGGGCTACAGGAATATTTGTCAGGACAGCTCAGTTTGCTGTGTGTACAATCCACAATATCCAGGGAACAAATAATACAATCAGTGAGAACAAGGCAGCTCCTTCCCCTCCCCGCTGCCCTGTGCCAGCTCAAGGTGGGTCACAGAAAATTCCAATTCCATTTATTCCCCCAGGCTGAGCCATAGCCTGCTTTACAGGCTTTCCTCCCTTTTTTTACCTCAAAATAATTTCAGTTTCTTGCCCCTACTGTACTGTTTGGAAAGTCGTTCCAGGATATAATTCCATAGTGGTCTGGGGTTTGGGGTTTTTTCTGCCTTCCAGTGTAAATTTATTCATGGCCACTTTGACATTATTGGAGCATTATCCTCTAACTTAAATATTCTTTTTTTGTTGTTACATACTCACCCAGTGTGTGCTGATTAAGGGCTTTTTTGACCTAGAAATTAAGTAACTGAGAAAGGTTTAAAATTTTTTATTCTATTTTTAATCTTATATAAAAAATAAAATAATACAAATAATTTAATTCACACTATTACAATCAAAACCCAACTATTTCTTAATTACAATACATTATAAGCATTTCTTAATTTAACATTTACTACACCATACTATAAATACCTTAAAGTTAATCATCTAAAATTACCCCTCATAAGTCTTACTACAATGCATATTTTATAATTCTATTTCTCTAAAGCATCTAAACTTATTTATAAAACCATATTTTAAACCTTATTTCTAATTCCATTACTCTCTTAACAATGTCTATCCTATTCTATAAAATTTCTAAATCAACATTTCTTATCTCAAAGCTTGTATAAATATATACTATATAAAACGTTCTAATAAATTTTAAAATTCTCTACAAATTCATTTCCCACAAGTGTGTTTTAAAGAGCCACTGTGTTGACTCCAAGACTTTATTTTCCTGGGTTAAATAGTTTTGGGAGCTTCTGGAGTCGTTACAGACTGAGAACTTCTCCTCAGCACTGGGATTTTCTCCTCTGGGAGTTCAAGAAGTGGCACTTGAGGTCTGAACTCACATTTACCACACAGCCAATAATATAAATAATGACAATTCTATCCCAGTTCTCCACTATCCTGGAGCATCCTCCAGTCCTGCCTTAATGGCCCAGCCATTATTTGATAATTCTGTCAAAAAATACTTGATGTTATTTAATTAATTAATTGATTGACTTGTTTCTCCTGAAAATCCAGAGTGATGGATGGCAGAGAGCCCCAGGGACACTCAGCTCCCAGGGATTTCACCTCTGGATGCAGGAGGGATGGAGGAGGTGCTGTTCCCTCTGTTTTGGGGTTTGCAGGGTGTGACATCCCCTCTTTTACTGGGGACACCCAACCCCTTCCCAGCCCCAGCAAACTGAGGCCTGCATTCTGCTGCCAGAGGAATGGAGAAAAACACCTCAGCAGTGTCAGCAGTGGTGCAAGATTGTAAATACAGGGATGGTCCCATGAGGGGGGAAATTATGAATCTGACTCCACGTTCTCACAAGCCTAATTTATTACTTGATTATATTATATTATTAAAGAATACTACATATACTAAAGAATACAGAAAGGACACTTACTCAATGCTAAAAAGATAATAATGAAAACTCCTGACTCTCTCCAGAGCCCCTGACACAGCCTGGCCCTGATTGGCCAAAGAGTGAAAACAACTCCCAGCAGAATGCAATGGAACAATCACCTGTGGGTAAACAATCTCCAAACACATTCCACACCAGCAAAACAAAGGAGAAGCAAATGAGATAAGAATTGTTTTCCTTTTCTCTGAGGCCTCTTTTGCAGCAGTGCTCAGTGCTGGAGTCACTTCATTCAAACCAGGATAGTCCACAGTGTTGGATTATGCCCTTTCCTGACCCAGAGATGGGGTAACTGAGAGGTGTTTTCAAAACTTTTATTCCATTTCAGTCCCATGAGAAGGGTGAGACAATACAGATGTTATAATTCACACCATCACAATCAGAAGCCAACTATTTCCTAACTACAATACACTATCAGTGTTTCTTGGCCTATCAGCTTTAGCCACACCATGCTGTGAATGCCTTAAAGCCAATCTAAAACTGCCCCTCGTGGGTCCCACTACAATGCACCTTTCACAGTTCTATTTCTCCAAAGTATCCAGTCTTCTTTGCAAGGCCATCCTTTGAAAGTTGTTTCCAGCTCCATTTCTCTCTCAGCAATGTCTGTCCCATTCCATGGCGTTTACAAGTCAGCATTTCTTATCTCCAGGTTTGCACACAGATGCACACTGTGTGAGCCTTCTGTCAGGCTTTGGGAATTCCCTACAAATCCATTTCCCACCCACAGTCCATCTCCATTCTCTGTCAGACTTGCACACAGGCCAGATGGGGCTGTTGAAGGGTGAGTGGGTTTTGCTGACCACCCCTTGGCTCTCCAGCTCACAGATCATTTTGTGGATGGGGATCATTTTGTGGATGGGGATCATTCTGTGGATGGGGATCATTTTGTGGATGGGGATCATTCTGTGGATGGGGATCATTCTGTGGATGGGGATCATTTTGTGGATGGGGATCATTCTGTGGATGGGGATCATTCTGTGGATGGGGGTCACAGCATCTCGAGTTGTCCAGTACTGCCCAGGGTGCACTGTTGAGGTGGCAATTGGCACTTTTTGCTCTTCCACCCTCAGGAGTCCTACTGCAGATGGGTTTTCTGATAGTCCAGGCAAGCTGTTCAACTGTTTAATGTCCTCTGCCTCAACAGCAGCTATGCCAAAAGCCCACCTGAGTCCCTCTGGGTCTTTGTAAAGCCACTCTGGAGAAAGGCTATGCCCAGAATCCATGGGGCCTCTGGGCCAGCCACAATGGGATGTTTCTGCCACTCCTTCCCAGTCAGGCTTTCCTCATAGAAGGTGCCATTATTAAAGTAACCCCAAAAACATGCAGTTAGTGTGTGATAGCTCTGAATCCATGTGCCTGCTTTCCAGAGGAAGTTTAAGATTCATGAATTCTTCACCTTATTGACCCATAAAGCAAACTGGATAATATCCACAGTAGCCTTAGTTACAGGACCCATGTTTAGATAAGGGCCTGCAAATGGGAGATTCACAGCCAGGACCATGTGCCACCCAAACCAGGGTAAGCTGGACCACATTGTGTCACTTAACGAGGTTTCTGTATCCAGCAGACAAAATGAGGTTACTCAAGAAATGTTAAATGTTACTCCTTTTCTCACCCTTTTCCTCCTGATGCCCTTGAGCCTCATGTTGGGCACCAAAATCTGTCTTGGACTGACCAGACAGGTGTCTGCTAAGGAAGGCAGGACCCTCCCATGAAATAGAAAATGCAAATTCCTTCCCTCTGAATTATTGTAATTTTGAAATTAAGGGGCTCTCAGGCAAAGACACAAGAATAGGAATTACAATTCTTTAATAGGAAATAATATAAATGAAAAAAAAAAAAAAAAAAGAAAAATGCAGTAATACAAAACAACCCTGCCAGAGTGAGAGCATGCCCTGTCCCCTGTGCCAGGGTGGTGTCCCAGCTCCATCCCAGGGGGGCTCAGCCCTCCTGCAGTGCCAGCTGTGGTTCTGCTGCAGCAGGATCCTGCACAAGGGGGGAGTTTTCCTCTGCAGCTCCAGGGCTGCTGCAGATGGGCCTGGGCTCCCTCTGGCCATGCAGGGCAGCAGAAAGCTGCTCCTCTGGCAATGCAGGGGGCAAAGGCTGCTGTGCTGTGCCAGGCTCAGGTTGGATCCAGGTAGGAATGCTTGGCTCCTGCCCTGGGCACAGAATCCCCATGGGATGGGGGAATTGGATCAGCCCTGCAGGGACACTCAGTGGCCATGGACAGCAGAGATCTCCTGGAGGGAGGGTTGGCTGTGGGAGAGAGAAAGAAAAAACTGCCCATGGACAGCAGAGAACTGCCCCAGCTCTGACACATGGGGACAGAACACACAGCCACAGCCACATCTTGCATTTCCAACCTAAGACACCTTCCCAGCCCATCCCAGCCCTTCCCAGCCCTATCCCTGTTTTTCCAAGCCCCTCTCATACCCATCCCAGCTCCATCCCAGCCTGGTCAGAGATCCTGAACCTGTGCACGGTTCTTCTCTCCCTGCCCTTGCTCCCAAAGATCTCCTGAGCTGTAAATGATTCCAACATTTCATTTCTTGCCCTAAAGCTTCCAGTGAGCCCAGTGCCTGTCTGAATGCCTGGGAATTCTCTGGGAGACAGCGTTTTCCATGGATGCCTTTGTGCCTTTGCAGGGAGGGAGCATGAGCTGTGCTTGCAGCTCCACCTCAAATTAAGCAGGAAAATGAGATTTTGATCCCACCTGCAAGGACAGCTTCACTGAATTCCTCTTTTGTGAAGCATTCATGGCCTTTTCTTTCTATTCCTGCCATCCCTCCCCTCCTTTCTATTCCTGCCCCTCCCTTCCCTGCCCAGGAATTATTGATGGGAATTCTGCAAATGGAGCTGTGCTGTTTCCAGCTAATAGGACTCCAATCACTGGCACTGCCCCATTAGAGAGGAAACCTCCCCCAGTAAATTACACCCAGGCCATAAATGGGAGCTGTTCGAGGGTTTTTATGGCTCCATAAAACCCTGGAAGTTTATTGCTGTTGAACAAACATAGAATCGGATTTTTAAAGCTGGATATGAGACCCCCACAAGGTCCAAAATATGCATTTCCCTTCAGATCCACTGTGGAAATTATGGAGAGTTTTAAGCCATTAATAAACCCAGAGCTTCTGCCTGGAAGATCTCCCAGCTGGGCCAAAACCATCAGGAATATCAAAATTCAGTGGAACAAAGCAAAGTCTCCAGTTTAAAATTCCCTTTGTCTACAAAGAGGTCCTGTGAGAAATTTAATAAAGAGCTGAAAAGCAAAGATGGTTTGGACTTCTTAAATCCATCCTGTGAAAAATGAAAGTAAAAGAGTTTTTTTTCTATTTCATGAAAAGCTGGCTGCTAAAATATGGCAAAAACAAACACAGCCAGGCCAAGCTGGAATATTTAACGTGGAGTTGTTGACCTGATTTCCCAGGAATTGTAAAACCATTGGAAAAAAAAAATCTGATTTTCTAACGTTTGCAGAGATTCCTCTGAACTAAACTGAGCTGAGCTCTGAGCCCTGAGCTCTGCCCTGCAGGGATTAGTGGGACATCACTTGAGTGGAGGCAGGACAGGGAGTGGGATCAAAGCCCTGATCCAGGGTTGCTTTTTTCCTGCCCCTCATTGTTATTTTTACTCACTCCTTTCCCGTTTGAAGGCAGCCTGGGTCGAGTGTTTGAGCTGCTCCAGGGCTGTGTTCTTTCCCTCTTTTTCCAGGGATATTCAGGCCTGGGACCCGGGTTTGTTCTCCTGGCCACGCAGTGCTGGGAGCAGAGGGAGCAGGGAAAAGCCTCAGGGAACATCTCTGAAGAGGGAAAGAGGAATTTGGGGAACTGCCACCTTCCTGTGTCAGATTTGACTGCCATGGCTCTGGAGTCAGGGTAGCCTGGTTTGGCAGCTTGTTTGGGCAGGAAAAAGGCAAATCCAGCCAGGGAATGAATTTCTGCCCAGAAGCAATTCTCCCAAAGCCTTGGTTGGAAGGATGGAGGGAAGAAAAGGGTGGGAAGGGCCCTTTTCTGGTGCCAGGAGTGGAGCAGGGATTGGGGCACCTCAGCCCCTGCCCTCATCCGATTATTTCTCTCAGTTCTCAAGGGCAGGGGTGCCTTGAATTTTCTGACCACAGAATATTCTGGAGCTTTCCCAAAAGTGGTGAGGATTGGGCAGAGCTGGAGTGGGATGGAGAGAGGATTGGGGAGCACGGGGGAATCTGTGGGGTGGGAAATGCCAAGGGCTGTGTTGATGTCCTACACATGGAACACAGAAACTCGGGAGCACAGGAGGCTCTAATCAGTCCTGATGTGGCTGAAATTCAATATAATTTCTGCTGATTCCTTTGGACAGAGCATTCTTCCTGGCTAAATGCTCACATGGATGATGTATAGAGGGAATTCAAGTATTTTGAGATATTTTTAGGGATGTGTGATGGTTCCTTGTGTTCTGGAAGGCATTTCCCTCTCTCTGTTGCCAGATATGTCTTGAGGAAACTCCTGAGGCTCCTGCAGAGCTCGGCCTGGATGTGTCAGCACCTGGAGGGTTCAAATAATTCCCAAGATGAGAGAATTCCAACTTCCCAGTAGTGACAACAATCTGTAGTCATCCAAGAGTAACTGCAGCAAATCCAGCCACTGGGATGCTGCTGGGAAAAGAGGAACGATAGGAAAAAATCCTGTATTTTTTAGCTGAGGGAAATATGAGGGCTAATCAGGAGGCAGTGATGGACTCCTCACTTTGAGCTGAGCTGCAAATTCATTTCAAGTCTCCAATAATTGCCCCTCAAATGTCTCATGGAAGAGAAAGTCATTTTAATGAGTAAGAAAATGGAAAATTTATTCCAGCCTTCCCTTCCCTTCCCTTCCCTTCCCTTCCCTTCCCTTCCCTTCCCTTCCCTTCCCTTCCCTTCCTTCCCTTCCCTTCCCTTCCCTTCCCTTCCCTTCTCCTCCCTTCCCTTCCCTTCCCATGGCCTGGCAGAGGCCAGGAGGGGCTCCTTGGCCAGATGTGTCCCCTCAGCCCTGTGCCCATGTGTGAGCCATGGAAATCTCCTTCCAGCAGAGTCCAGCTGGATGTGGTCCGAAGGAGCTGGAGGACCTTTGAGAGGCTCAGAGAATTGGGATTGTTCACCTGGAGAGGAGAAGGCTCCAGGGAGAGCTCAGAGCCCCTTGCAGGGCCTGAAGGGGCTCCAGGAGAGCTGGAGAGGGACTGGGGACAAGGGAATGGAGGGACAGGACACAGGGAATGGGTTTGCACTTGTTTGGGAAGATGAACAGCAAAGCCTTATAAATATGATTGCCTGGCAAAAGATTTTGAGAATATGGAAACTCTAAGTGAGATTGAAATGAAAGCAAGCTTTGAGATCCCTCAGTTACTGAACAACTGGAAAACAATGGTGTGGCTGGCTGAAGGTGATCCCCTTTGGATGGAACAACACCCTCTGCTGCAGACATGCCCAAGGGTCAGAGCAGAACCTACAGCTTGGCAGAAGGGCCCAAAGAGGAGTTTTTAGGGTTTAAAATGTACACAGTATGGTAATGTAATGATCTTATAGAGGCCCTCTTGGCCTCTGTATGTAAATGCTGTAGGATTTGTATCTTGTATTAGATTGGTTAGTGAGAATTAGAATATTCAACACAGAAGATTATTTATGGTATTGTAATGGGAACCTCACTCATATCCTCTCATCCTCTCTCTCTCTCATCCTCTTTCCCGCTCTCTTGACTCCTCTCAGCCCTGCTCCAGCTGTGTCTGGCAGCTCCAGCAGGGCCCTGCCCCCAGGCCCTTTGCAATGAACCCCAAGTTCCTGACCTGGTGCAGAGATCTCTGCTCTCCATCTGTCCCGACCGTCCTACCCCCCAGCCCTCCTACACCCACTGCCAGAGGGCAGGGATGGATGGGAGATTGGGAATTGGGAATTGTTCCCTGGCAGTGCCCAAGGCTGGGCTGGACAGGGCTTGGAGCAGCCTGGGACAGTGGGAGGTGTCCCTGCCATGGGGAGCACTGGATGTCCTGTAGGAATCCTTCCATCCCAAACTGCTCTGGGATCCCCTGGTCCTGTGACCTGGGCACTCTGCTTGTGCCCAGCTCCTAATCACAATTTCAGATTTTATGGATAATTCCTTGCTGAAGAACCAGTTAAATTTTAGGAACATTGGGATTTTTTTCTGTTTCCAGCACATTGAGGAACACACGTGGAGGCAGCTGCTCAGCCTAATGAACCCCACAGCAGGGGGGAAACAAGGAGCCTCTACAAAAAGCAGGAGCAGGGCCCATGGACAGCTCTAAGTGCCTGGGGACGCTGCATCCTGACAATGCAGCTTTTTTTGGCATTTCCCGTGGGGAAGAGGAGACAGGGCTGGCCTGATGAGCCCATGTGACTCCCAATTACGAGGGAGATTTTTTTGGAGGAGCAGATCTTTCCCTAAGGAAATGCTCTGAACAGGGAGGACAGAGGAGCTGCCCCTTGCCCAGGATGAGCAGCAAGGAGAGCCTGGGTCCCTCTGTGCCCCACGGAGCTGAACCGTGCAAGAGGCACAGCTGGATCAGGGAATGTGGGATTCAGTCAGGTTTGTGTGCAGAGCAATAAATACAAAAGGTAGAGAGCAAATGTTTGTTCTCCTGAAAGTAGGACAGGAGGAAGGCAGAGCTGGGAACAGCGTGGATGTGGAGCTGCCTTTGGAAAGAATGAAACCTTCAGTGCAGGCAGGGACTGAAATATCCAGGGAAGAGCCCAGAGCAGGGATCCAGCTGATCCAGGCTGTCAGGATGCCTGTGGAAGAGAAGGCACTGCCAGACCTTTCCTTTCTAATTCCCAAAATCTGTCAGCAGCTCCAGAGCCACTGAGCACATGGAATTACAATATGGATGAGCAGGAATGTTGGAGTGGAGCTTCCACTACAAGCAGCTCCCTTCAAGGACAGGGGTGGACACCACTGGGATCACTGGGCAGGAAACTGGGAAACAGTTCCCTGCACTTCCAGGTGTGTTATCACCTGTTCCAGGTGTGTTATCACCTGTTTCTGGTGTGTCATCACCTGTTCCCAGAGTGTTATCACCTGTTCCTGATGTGTTATCACCTGTTCCAGGTGTGTTATCACCTGTTCCCAGTGTGTTATCACCTGCTCCAGGTGTGTTATCCCCTGTTTCCAGTGTGTTATCACCTGACCCCAGTGTGTTATCACCTGTTTCCAGTGTGTTATCACCTGACCCCAGTGTGTTATTACCTGTTCCCAGTGTGTTATCAGCTGTTCCTGGTGTGTTATCACCTGTTCCAGGTGTGTTATCACCTGGAGCATCAGGGAATGCAAGGCAGGGCAGCAGGAATGGGGCGCTCCTCACATAAATGGGAAAGAACAAGAGGGGTTTTGGGATTTGGCAGCTTCCAGGTGGAATCCAAGGCTACATTCCATGAAAGGATTTTAGGAACAGACCCAATTCCCCATGAGAGAGCTGAGCACTGGGGGAGGAGGCACTGGGGAGTCTCTGATTGCAGGGGTTGTTACACCTGGAAATTGGGAAGAGAGAGAAGCAGCCAAACAGTGGGAGAAAACACCAGGAGAACTGAGGGAATGAGGAAAAAATTCTTATTGGGAAGAAATCCTAAGGGTGGTGAGCCCCTGAAAGTGCTGACAAGATGGGGAAGGACTGGGGACAAGGGATGGAGGCACAGGACACAGGGAATGGCTCCCACTGCCAGAGGGCAGGGATGGATGGGATATTGGGAATCAGGAATTGTTCCCTGGCAGGGTGGGCAGGCCCTGGCACAGGGTGCCCAGAGCAGCTGGGGCTGCCCCTGGATCCCTGGCAGTGCCCAAGGCCAGGCTGGACATTGGGGCTGGGAGCAGCCTGGGACAGTGGGAGCTGTCCCTGCCATGGCAGGGGTGACACTGGGTGGGCTTCAGGTCCCTTCCTACCCAACCCATTCCAGGATTCTGTGATCAGCCACAGCTCTGAACCTCTAATGAGCACCTGCTGTGCCTGGGGACCTGGGTCCAGCCTGGGAGAACCCAGAATCTCCTCCTGAGCACAGAGAAATCATGTTTGAGCTCAGTTTTCCTGTCAGCTGAGGGTTTCTCCATGTGGATCAAGACTGCACCTGAACAAGGCTCCAGGAAATACCAGAGCACTCCCTGGATGTTATTTTATCTCCTGAGAAGTTCAGGATTTACCTGCCAAACCCCTGCTTTTAATCCAGCACTGCATCCTTCCATTAAAGCACATCCCCAGTTTTACAGACAAAATTATCCTCAGCAGGGAATGATCTGGAAATAATCAGGTAATGATGCTTTCTCCTGGGGATCCTGTTCCTCTGCCCTTTGTCTCCTCCACACTATTTAGACATAAAATTGTTGTTAAAATATTTGGGATTAACACAAAGTCTGGAGTTCAAGTGTCTGAGCAGGGTGGGAGATCACAGACACAGAGCAGCTTTGCTTTGGTGGTCAGGTGGGAAATCCAACCAAGGGAGGCCTTGGAGATGCCTCAGGAGGTACTGAAATATGGACACACATTCCCACAATCCAGATCCATCCAGATGGATTTCTTGGGAAGGGTTTTCCATCTGCCAGGCAGCCCCAGCAGGGGAGGTGCCTCACTGTGACATTGCTGGGAACTCTGAGCCTCTGGGGATTTCCTTTCCATCTCCTGGCACTCCAAGTTTTCAGCCTGGGAGTTCCCAGCCCCTCAGGGTCCCAACCCCACCTCACATCTCAGGTATGGGATGACTTTTTTGTATCTGAACCCTTTCCAGAGGAACAGGTTTTGGCTCAGAGGGTTTGTCCATCATCTCCCAGCACCAGCCAAGCTGAATAAACCAAATTTATCCTGGGGAGGAGTTCAGTGCTGGATTACAAAATCCAGAGCACAGTGGGAGTCCTCGGAGGCAGAGCTGGAGCCCCACAGTGCAGGAAGGCTCAGTGGGGTCTCGGGGCTCCCCTGATCCCTGCAGGGAGCAGAGACCCCCAAAATCATCCAGCCCCACTTTTGGGATCAGCACAGGCAGGAAGGGCTGCTCTGGGAGCACCTCTGCCTCCTCTGATGGTACAGAGGGAATGCAGACAGCTCCAATGAGACATGGAGCCAGGGGGGATGACTCCAGTTCCTATGGAAAAATCAATCTATTTATTTTATTTCCCAGTAATTTATGACATGGTTCCCCCACCCTCTGCTCTCTGCATTAGAGGGCTTCGTCCTCTCCCTTCATTTCATGGAATTCACTCAAAAACCAT
Organism: Geothlypis trichas; assembly: GCA_009764595.1. NCBI lineage: Eukaryota > Metazoa > Chordata > Aves > Passeriformes > Parulidae > Geothlypis > Geothlypis trichas. The sequence goes on from CM019918.1 coordinate 854,760, forward strand.
AAATACAAAAAATCAGCGTTATCCTTATCCTGATCCTTTGCAGATTTCCCTCCTCTGCTCCAGCACGGTGCAGATGGGCCCTGTGGGAGCACCCTCCCCTCCCCTGAGGGTAGGCAGGAATGCAGACAGCTCCAGTCAGATATGGAGCTTTCTGCCAGAGGGGATGGGTTCAGCTCCTATGGAAAAATCAATCTCTGACCTGAGGAGGGGAAATGGAGCGTGGGTCTGTTCCCCCTGGGTGCTGCAGGGATGGTTTGGGTGGGGATGAGCTGAGCCCTGAGCCCTGAGCTCCCCAGGCCCTGCCTTTCCCTGAGCCTCCTGGGCACTGGGGTCACCCTTCCCTCAGCCCTCTCCCCAGTTATTGCATTTCCCAATCTTTCATGCCATGGTTCCCTCGCTCTCTGCTCTCCGGGTTATGGGGTTTCCACCTCCTTTATTTCTTTGAATTCACTTAAAAAACAAAAATATGAAAAATCAGCCTGATCCTCATCCCAGTCCTTTCAAGATTTGCTGCCTTTACTCTGCTACACAACCAGTGCCCTCCCTTTCCCACTAACCAGCCTTTCCTGAGACCCAGAATATTCCTTAAAAACCTTGGCAGGTCAAACAGCAGGACAGGATAAACACCACGGGTTACACATGAAAAAAAATGGGAATTTTAGGGGCATTCCAGCACATACAGGAGGTTGAGAGGGTGAAGCTGCAGCTCTGAGCAGAGGGAAGGCTCAGCATGGAGCCCCAGAGGCACAGCAGCACAGCTCTGCACACACTGAGAGATGTGCACAGGACAGTGTCACCAAGGCTGGCCTGGGACATGTCCCTGAGGCCACGGGGATGCTCCAGGTGCTGACACCCCTTTGATGGCTCCTCAGAAGGGTCACTGGCTCCTTGGGTGGCCTGGTGGCTCCTTGGGTGGGCTGGTGGCTTGTTTGATGGGGTGGTGGCTCCTTTGGTGGGGTTGTGGCTCCTTGCATGGGCAGGTGCCTCTTTTGGTGAGGTGGTGGCTCCTTTGGTGGGATTGTGGCTCCTTTGGAGGGCTTGTGGCTCCTTTGGTGGGGTGTTGGTCCTTAGATGGGCTGGTGGCTCCCTGGATGAGCTGGTGGCTCCTTGGGTGGGCTGGTGGCCCCTTTGGTGTGGTGTTGGTCCTTGGATTGACTGAGTGGCTCCTTGGATGAGCTAGTGGCTCCTTTGATTGAGTGATGGCTCCTTTGGTGGGCTGGTGTTTCCTTGGATGGGCTGGTGGCTCCTTTGGTAGGATGGTGGCTCCTTTGCTGGGCTGGTGGCTCCTTTGGTGGGGTGTTGGTCCTTTGATTGACTGGTGGCTCCTTGCATGGGCAGGTGGCTCCTTGGATTGACTGGTGGCTCCTTTGCTGGGCTGGTGTTCCCTTGGATGGCCTGGTGTTCCCTTGCATGGGCAGGTGGCTCCTTTGATTGACTGGTGGCTCCTTGCATGGGCTGGTGGCTCCTTGGGTGGCCTGGTGGCTCCTTGCATGGGCAGGTGGCTCCTTGCTTGGGCAGGTGGCTCCTTGGGTGGCCTGGTGGCTCCTTGGGTGGCCTGGTGGCTCGTTCAGTGGCCAGGCACAGCTGGCCCAGGAGGTTTTTTGAGCTCTCCCCACCCCTTTGTCTGAGTGGGCCCCTTTTGGGGGGTGCAGCTGACTTTTTTCTGCCTAAGCCAGCAATTAACACCAAGTTTAATCTTAGCACAAAAGCACATTTTCCTTCCACCCTCAGCTCCCTTCTGTCACTTTTGGAGCCCCTGGCATTCCAGATCCCTTTTCTGTATTTTAAGAACTTTTTTTTAGCTGTACCACACACACCCCCCGCCCTGAGCTACTGGAGGAGTTCAATCTTTCCTTTTGCTCCTGACAGAATCACGAATCCCTTCTGCCCCAGCCTCTCATCAGCCACCTTAAACCAGCCTTTGTGCTGCTTGCAACCTGCTTAACCTTTAATTCCTCCTCTTAAATCCCTTTACCTCATTCCCAGCTCAAACAGAGCTGTGAAGGATGGTGGGAAAGGTGGGAAGGGGCTCTTGGTGTCCTCTGAATTCCTCTCTCTGCTCTGCAGAGGGATCCTCTGGAGGGGTTTCTGATGGGAGTCATTAATGTTGCTCAGGCAGAAATGATGAGGTTGCTGCAGGAATTCATGTGGAAGGAGGAAATCTATTTTTATCCAAAATCTCTATTCCTCTGTGCCTAAACCAACTCCTGATCATTTATGGTCTTTAAGTGAAGGAGATCTGTCCTGGGAGAAAGAGACCTGAGGAAATTCTGGGAGGGCTGAGGGCTGGGAGGGCAAATCTTCATGGAGATTTCTGCAAGGAGTTTGTGCAGAGCAGGGGTGGGGAATGAGTGGGGCTGGGAGAGGCTGTTCCCTGTGGCCTTTTGGCTCTGGGACCTGAAGGGAAAATCTGGAAGGGTTCAAGACCATGGCAAGAGAGCCCTGGAGGGGCTGGAGCGTGTCCAGGGCAGGGAACGGAGCTGGGAAGGGGCTGGAGCCCCAGGAGAGGCTGAGGGAGCTGGGCAGGGGCTCAGCCTGGAGCAAAGGAGGCTCAGGGGGCCCTTGTGGCTCTGCACAGCTCCTGCCAGGAGGGGACAGCCGGGGGGGTCGGGCTGTGCTCCAGGGAACAGGGACAGGAGCAGAGGGAACGGCCTCAGGCTGGGCTGGGCAGGGGCAGGGGGGATTTTAGGGAAATTCCTTCACTGGAAGAGTTGTCAGACATTGACACAGCTCCCCAGGGCAGTGCTGGATTGTCACCCGTGGAACTGCTCACAAACCTGTGGATGTGGCACTTGGGGACAGGGCCAGTGCTGAATGTGGTGGTGCTGAGGGTGGGACTTGCTGATCTTCCAGGTCTTTTCCAGCCTTACAAATCCCATGGTCCTATGGCTCCACTGATTTCCTATGGGATAGAGAAGGACTGATCCCACCTTCTAGGGCAGAGGAAGAGCTCAGGTTTTTCCCTCTTGGGAAAGGGAAAAGTTGGAAAAGTTGTGCCAGGGGAGTTGTAGGTTGGAGAGTAGGGAAATTTCCTACATGGAAAAGGTTCCAACCCCTAAATACCCACCCTGCTCCCCCTGTTCCCACACTGCTCCTCTCCTTTCTCCTTGTGCTAAATTTCTCCCTTTTTCCACTTCTTCTTTGACCTTTCCAATTTTTCTCCTGCAACAATTCCAAGTGCCAACCAAAACAGGTCCACACTCAAAAAACTGCAGCTTATTTAAAATCTCCAGGCTCAACAGTCCCTGGGAAACCAGGCAGGGATCTGATCCCACAGCTCCACAACCTGATTCATTCCCACAAAGTTCTCAGTGCCTCTTTCCTCAGCTTCTGCCTGAAACGTGGGCAGCCCAAAGTACAGTAATGTAACCCCCTGAATTATGTGTTTAATAGGCAGCAAGCAGCCAGGAGATGAAAAATCCAGGCATTGAATCAATAAATTATTAAATTTAAAAAGGCAACAAGACATCTTTGGCCAGGAAGAAGCAAAAATCACCTTACAGGCTTTTTACTGAAACCTCCTGGTGTGCTCACAACTTGCTGCCATCCTGCCTTGAATTGTTGCTTCAATTCTTGTTTTGCTTGTCACCCCTCTCAATTATTTGTAAAAAAGGACCTAAAATAGATTTATATTTCTCTGATTTTATTAGACAGTAAAAAAGAGAAAGCTGAGCCACAGCAGTTAAATAATTTATGACCTTTGCTAGCGGGGCAAGAAGACCTAAAATAAAAATAAAACTCATGTATTGAAAAGACAAGGGTTTGTGTCTTATTGTTTTTCTTGCCCACTGGTTTGGCTGGCTACAATTTGAAATAAATATTCAATATATGGAGAAGTTTCATCCCCATCTCACAGCTACTCATTATCATCAGGTTCTACCCAGCAATTCCTCCCAGAGCCATCAGGCTGGAGCTCATCTGTGCTTGGATTTCATGGTGATAAGGCAGAGATAAGGCAGAGCTAAAGCAGTGCTGGGTGCATGGAGAGGCATTTATTTGAAGTGGTGAATTCAAGCATTAAGCACTGATGTCCTTTTCCATGCAGCCTTGAAATTCCATATGTTCCCCCCCAGTTCCTCCAATATTGTCATTAACTCCCCTCAGGAAGGCTCCATGAAACAGCCTCTGAGCCCAGCACCTTCCTTGGACACCCTTGGGTGCTCACAGAGGCTCTGAGCTGATTGGGGCACCAGCCTGGCCTGACATTCCTCCAGGGGCAGAATTCCCAAATATTCCCAACCACAGCACTTGGCTGCTCTTAGGAGCTGAAGGCATTTTCCATTTGGTGCCCAGAAATGCTGTTGGGACCCAGGACATTCCTCTGGCTGCCCTGGGTGATTCCAGACCCTGGCAGGGGCTCAGAGACCTTGGCATGGAGTCACAAACACCTGGGCCTTTGATTGTAGCCCATGGAAACAATGACCAACTGTGTGTGAGGAGTTACAAACCACAAGAGTTTGAGTAGAATGACAGTGAATTTGTCACAGGGTGAAAATGTAGAATTTTGGGGATTTAGAAGGGGGGTTCAAGAGGCAAGATGGAGGAATCTGGGCATGTCCTGTCCTTCTTCTTGTCCTCCATCTTCTGCTGTGATGGTGGCACTGCTGGATTGGTTGAGAGTAGAGACAGACTGTCTAACATAGGTGATAGGTACTGGAAAATTATTGTAAATAAAGTACACACAGTTCTTAGTATAAAAAGCCAACACCACCCCAAGGCCAGTCAGTGTGCCTCAACCCAACCTGCTGGACAGATCTCAGCAGGTCAGAGAAGGAATGTAACAGATAAGAGAAAATAAACAACCTTGAAAAGCAGAACCAATGAATCTCAACTTCTTCTTTGCTCGAGGGGCTGGGAAAGAAAGAGACTTTCCAACACCTCAGGGTCATCTCAACCACAGAAACCTGAGGAAATGCCAAGGGCAAATTCCAGCTACCACAGGGCTTTTATTCCTGCTGGAGTTGTGAAGATACAACTACAACTGAGAGGACAGAGTGGCTTCAAACTGAGAAGGAGGAGGTTAAATGGGATTTTGGGCAGGAGTTGTTCCCTGGCAGGGTGGGCAGGCCCTGGCACAGGGTGCCCAGAGCAGCTGGGGCTGCCCCTGGATCCCTGGAGGTGCCCAAGCCAGTTTGGGCAGTGCCAGCAATGAAGAGGGACAGGAAAGACTGATTTGGTGATCAGAATCTGAATTTATTGTGGGCTGTCAATGCTTCTACACTGTTTTAGGAAGAGTAGTAATGTTTACTACAATGATTAGGTTAAAATCACATACACAAACTTATGCATATTACAACATGTCTTGCTTGAAGAACTTAATGAAATTTTCTTTTTCTGGTAAACCAGTCTGATTGGATTTTTTTACAATCCTCAAAGTTCTGTTTGCTCTTGTCAAAGCATCCTGTTATCAAATCTCTTATGTTAACCAGGTCCAAAGTCCATAATCTGCCTTGTGTCCCAGTATCTCAACATCTCCCCCTTTTCTTTTCCACCAAAAACACTCCTTTAATGGCTTTATTAATTAATCTCTGCACACACTGAAAGGTATAATGATTAATACAATTATTATCAAAATTATCACATACATACCTATCCTAAAAATAATCTTTTTGTTAAAAAACTCCAGCCAATAAAAAGGCTCAGCTTTGATCTTTATAAACTAAAAACGTCCCTGATGGCAGCTGCATTAGAAAGGCTGCCAGAAGTATCAAAATGTTTGATTCTTATACATGGGGTGATAGGGAGAAACATTTTTAGATTGATTCCTTCCCATGGGCAGGGCTGGAGCACCCTGGGATGGTGGGAGGTGTCCCTGCCATGGCAGGGGTGGGATGGGATGGGCTGTAGGATCCCTTCCCACCCACACCACTCAATGACTCCATGACTCCATGGCATGGATCTGCCTGGTGACCTCCTCTGCCAGCCATGGTGGGCAGCACCAGAAGGAATAAACATCCAGAATAAGGAAATTTTCAATCCTGAGCTTCCAAACTCCCCCTTTGCTGTCCACAGGGCTCCGTGGCTGATTTAATTTGAGAGCAGGAATAATTTATTCCCCCTAAACAAACATTGTGCCTCTCAGTCTTGTTGACATCTCTGCTGTTCCAACTCCCCTTGAGAAGTTCCCAGTCTCTGTCGTGTCTTGGAGCAATGAGTTCCACAGTTAATTATCTGTTGGAAAAACCAATTACAATTAAACAAACAAAATCCAGGCCCTGCTTCTACCCAAACTTCTTCATTAGTCTTGTCTTGATAAATGTCAATAAAGTTTAATTCTGAACAAGCAGAGTCAAGATTCTGAGCACACCCAATTGTCCTCTAGTTTTTTTAAGATGATGTTCCCAGATTTCATCTCCACAAAAACCTCGTTGCTGTTTCCCAAGTCTCCACTCATCCTTTTGCTGTTCCTGCAGCCTCCTCTATTCTTATCCCACCTTTTGGAAATTCCCTTTCCAGCAGGGTCCAAGTTGAGGTTGCCTTGTTTGGAGATTGTCATTGTCAAAGCACTCTTATCTTTGGGGTTTTGTTTCATTAGGCCACAACTTCCTGTGCCACTGAAAAAAGTGGCCCAGATTGTGGGACAGGATCTGAAAGGAGCCTCAGGTGATCATTTAATCCAGCATTGGAACTGAATCACACCAGGGATCAACTCTTAATAGATGCATTAATAAGGATCTCTCCTGCAGTTGTTCCCATTTAATTGTCCCTCATGTGTCCCTGTGCTTCTCTCTCTTGATAGGCTGAAGGGTTTTTCTTATTTTATTACTGAAATATCTCCTATTGTTCATTTTTGGCTGTTTCACCCTACACAAGGTGCAGATCAATCTGTTATTCTTCTCTTTCTAAGTGTATTTGTGTTGTGGGAGACTGGAATGTTTCCCCATACTTCCTTTTTTTGAAGGGAAGGTTTACCTGGTTTTACTCCAAGATCCCAACATAACATTAAAGTCCACTGACAAGAAAAGCCACAGCACCAAGCTGATGACTTCCCATGCACTCCAAGCTCAGGTTCAGGCTTCTGGCTGCTCTTCATCTGCTCCTCCTGGGGAACTGGAGTGACAGGGAATGGCTTCAGGCTGAAGAGAACAGCTTTAGATGGGACCTCCTTCCACCTTCCAGCTCCTGGCTCCATGCTGAGCCCAGTGGGAGCTGGACACAGATCCAGGGATGGTGGCAAAAATGGGGATGGGGACTGTAGGACCTGGGCAAGGCTCTGAGAGAGCTGGGATTGTCCAGCCTGCAAAACAAAAGCTTTGGGGTGACCTAATTGTGGCCTTCCAGGACCTGAAGGGGGTGACAAGAAAGATGGAGAGGGAATTTGGACCAGGGATGGAGGGACAGGACACAGGGAGTGGCTTCACTGTGGTTCTGAGCTGTGTTAATAAGTCTCTGAGGAATTTTTGTGGAATAGTGCTGTAGTAGGTGATTGATTGGCTGAGAGGTGGAGCTATGGGGGTTGTTGCAATGCTTGGGGGGAGTTGTGGATTTGGGAAGGTTGGTGTTGAGTTTGGGTGGTTTGGTGGTGTTTGAGAGGGTGTGGGTAGGGAGGGAGACCCTGCCCATCCAACCCCTGCCAGAGGGCAGGGATGGATGGGATATTGGGAATGAGGAATTGTTCCCTGTGAGGGTGGGCAGGCCCTGGCACAGGGTGCCCAGAGCAGCTGTGGCTGCCCCTGGATCCCTGGCAGTGCCCAAGGCCAGGCTGGACATTGGGGCTGGGAGCCATTCAGGTTAGGGGGATTGTCCCTCCCCATGGCAGGGGTGGCACTGGATGGGCTTTAAGGTCTCTCCAAACCCAGGCCCTGATTCTGGGGTTATCCTTTACAAAGGCACATTTTGGGTTTGTGCCTGACTCTGAGTTTGGCTGTGCTGCACAAACTCTTCCCCATTTTCCCATCCTATTCCTCCTTCCCCAGAAGGGTGTGCAGGAATCCTGGCTCCAGCAGGGGGTTTCTGCTGCCTGCTCCTGGCAGCCCCTTTGTTTCCCCTCTGCAGATTGCTTCCCTGCACAGAGGGGCTGCTGCTGGGGCTGGGCTGTCAGCAGAGCAGGAGCTGGAGCAGGACCCTCCTCACTCTTTACAAATAAAGGAGAGGAATTTTCCTGGGAGTTGGCTCAGATGCAGCCCCACAAACAGACACAGAGAGCAGCACACCTCACTCATCCCAAGGCAGGAAGGGGCAGGTTGGAGGTGAGGAGAGGGGGAGAAAATTCTCAAAGCAGCTCTGGTGGCAAGAGGGGATCTCACCTGCCTGGATCCCAACAAACAGAGGTGTTTGCCTTCATCTCTGTGGAATTTGATTGGATTTATTCCAGGTCATGCCTCCAATTCATCAGGATCATGTTCAGTTCAGATTTCATCCTCCAGAGCACTTTGAAAAGTTCCAAGTGTTTTTGCTTCAGAACCCCTGAACAATTCCTGCTCTCTCCCTTCTGAACTACTGAGAGAGGCTGGGAGTGAACTCCACAGAAAGCTGAGGAGACACCAGAGGTGACAGAAGCAAAGAGAGTTTGTGCAATTCACATTTTTGTGGGCAATTTGGGCACATTAATGAGGTGCTGAGGTTGTCGCTCACCTGCCAGAGCACACAGGACACGCTTTAGGCTGGAACAGGGGGAGAGGTGGCAGCTCAGGGTGACAGAGGTGTCCCCAAAGATGCAGGACACAAGGGTGAGGCAGCTGCACCCATGGAGGTCTGGAGGGAATGTGTCAGGTGTGGCTTTTCCTACACAACTCCTGCAGCTCCTTCCCAGGCTGATTCTTCCAGGAAATCCATTTGCTTAAGAGCAAAGGAAGAAAATCTGATGGATTATCTCTGAGTTATCCCAGGGATGGAGCACCTGGGAACAATGGCCACACAAGAGTCCATTGTGAGTGAACTTCATGGGGTCAAAATAGACATTTCCTTGAAGCTGGATACAAATTCCATCGTGTTTTGTGATTATTTCACCCTTCAGTTTTTCTGTTCCCAAATCTGGGACTTTTATGGGGTCAAAATAGACATTTCCTTGCAGCTGGATGCAAATTCCATTGTGTTTGTGCTAATTTCATTCATCAGCTTTTCTGTTCCCAAACCTGGGAGCTATTCCCCTGAACATTCCCAGGTCCTGGATGTGTTTTCTGTGCTCAAACCCCTCCCATTAGTGATGTTGCTGGTGCTGGAATGCTGGAAAATCCCTGTCCAGGGATGGCCATGAGGAGGGGACAGAGCCTTTGGGGTGAGGAGGAGCGTTTTGCCAATCTCTGGAAGCTCAGGGTGAGGTCAGGGGGAATAATTTTGAGCTCTGGGTTGAAAATTGCAGGGTTTGGGTTGATAACTGTGAGGTCTGGGCAGGGAATGAGCACAAATCCACTCTGTGTTCCCAGATGGATCCCATCAGGATCCATCTCACCTGTCCAGACGCTGCCTGTGGTTCCAGATTTGTGGGAATTTTGCTGCCTTCTACCTCCAAAGCTTGACACCAAAGCTGCTTGTCAGAACTCAGTGCATCCCTCTGGGTGTCCAGAGTTGCCAGGACCCCTGCCAGGGGGCTCAGAGACCCTGGCACACAGCCCAGAACTCCTGTGGGTTTGATTATGACCCGTGGAACAAATTATCAGCTTTGTATGAAGACCTGAAAGCCACAGAAGTTTAAGTAGTGTAATAATAAAATTATCACTGGGTGAAAAAGTAGATTTTGGGGTTTTTAGAATAGGGGCTTTGGGGACAAGATGGAGGGACTTGGGTGTGTCCAACCTTTCTTCTTCTTCTTCTTCTTCTTCTTCTTCTTCTTCTTCTTCTTCTTCTTCTTCTTCTTGTTCTTCTTCTTCTTCTTCTTCTCTACCTCCATCTCCTGCTGTAATGTTGGTACTTTGGGATTGGTTTAGAATAGAAACTCACTGTCTAACACAGGTGATAGGTATTGGAAAGTAATTGTAAACATGTTATACATAGTTTGTAGTGTAAATTTATCTCTTTACACTATCTGGGGCAGGCAGAGTGCCTGGAATTGTCCTGCTGGACAGACCTCGGCAGGGCAGGAGAAAAATTTTTGTAGATAAGGTACAATAAACAACTCCGAGACTGAGAACTGAAGAGCTCCAACTCATTCTTTGAACGTGCAGGCCAAAACAGAGACTCTTCTCATGTCTCAGGACTGCAATAAACTGCAAACTCCCGAGAGCTGCTGACCCCAGAAAGGGCCCTGTGTGCCTCCACCCCCAGCTGGGCTGGGAATCACCCAGGGCTCTGCCCAGGTGGGGTTTTCAGGGATGTGCATCCCCCAGAGCAGCTCAGATTTCCCAGATTTGCAGCTCTGTCGTGTGGGACAATGTGAGAGCCAGGGAAAATCCCACCTGCCCCTGTCCCCACCAACCAGAGCAGTTCTCCTGCCAGGGAGAGGAAAGGAGACTGTTCCCAAATCCAGGTGGGCTCTTATCTCATTCCCTCATTATCCCCCAGGTGCCTATAAATAACTGCTCATTCCAGTGGTTTTCCAGGTGCTGAGCTTGGACTGACCTGTCTGGATTTCCCCAGTTATTCCTTTTTAATGGCAGATGTTGTAGTTTTATGTGGTTACTCTTCCAGGATTTCCCTCTTCCTCCCTGTTCTCTACCAGGTAAAAGTTGAGGATTCAGCTCCTATTTTCTCCCTGCCTCTCCTCAAATTAATTGCATCAGTAATTGGCCAAAAGATAAAATTCCCTTTTTAAATGAGGGATGCACAGAATCCTTAAGCTTCCTCCATTTCATCCATTATTTACTCTGTGTGGGATTATCCAAGGATTTATTTCATTTTCCTATTCATATAGGTTAATAAATCCATGGATTTATTTCATTTTCCAGCTCCATTTCATTTCAGACCTTCTGATAATTTATTTTCCCATTTAGATGCCATTCATGATCAGATTCCTTTCTTGTTCCCAAGTCCCTGGAAATTCCCCAATGCAGCTCCAGGTTTTTTCTATCCCAATTATTTATTTTTCTCCTGATCTTTTAACAGCCCTTCTTTGGGTTCCTTCCTTCCTTCCCCCCTTCCTTCCTTCCCTCCCTCCTTCCCCCCTTTTTAGCTTTCACCTTTTTCCCATTAAATAATTCACCAAATTTCTGGAGTTTCCATCCTTGGAGCTCCCATTCCCAAGTATCTTTTAAATAATTAAGCACATTATTAATATTATAATAATTCCCTGTGGTGAGATCCTGAATCCTCCATAAGAATCTAAAATTTCAGATCCTCTCCACTGCTCATTCTGCCAGAGTGTGCAAGACAAGCTGCAGGATTTTCCTGAGGAGATTCCAAGGATTGTCAGAAACCTCAATGATCAGTTATTTTCTTCAGGTTATTTTCATTTAAAACCTTGAATGTTTTTTCCAGTTATCCATGGGATGCAGCATGATCTCCAAAGATCAAAGAGCACATTGGGATTTGGAATGACCACTATTGTCACTGGAAACTTTGGAGATCTCAGGAAGCTCCTCTTCCCTGCTGTTTCTTTCCAAGCATTTTGGGATGTGCACATGGGCAGAAAGTGACTGTACAAAACCAATCCCCCTCCTAAGAGTGAAAACATTCCTAGCTCCAGGAACTGCTGCTTTTCATCCCTCTGGGATAAATGGCCCAATCTTCACTTGCCACATTTTTTCTGGAGGTATCCATGGGCTTTTCCTGCCTCCTGCTCCAAGGGCTGCCCACACCTTTCATTTTGTGCCATCAGCTCAGCTGTGGTGGTCACTTTGTCACCCCAGCATCAAAATTCCTCATTATCTAATTAATTGTGAAGGCAACAAAATCCTGTCTCAGAGGGCAGAAAATCCCACAAAAGTCTCCCTAAACCAGTGTGGACAGTTTTTTTACTGAGACATAGTCCATGGGAAAAGAGACATGAGAAAGAGCATCTGAGTAGGCAACAGCTGCCTAATTCAAGGACATGGTTTCTTTGAGCAAGAAGTTGTTTTATAAACTATGTGAAAACAGGAGGTAAAAAAGAAGCCACAAACATCTTGAGAAAAGGTGGGATTGACTTTTTATAGCTGACCAATGGTGAGCTATAGTTTTGCAATATGCATGAGCCTTATTACTGTGATTATAAAAGTATTGCTGTTAATCAATAAAGTTGAGATTTGTCTGCATTAGAGGATGAGCAAGTCTCCCGTCTACTTTGTCAAACCAGCCTTCCCAGAGACTTTTCCTTCTGCTTTTGGGGCTGGTGGATCCTTCCAGCATCCAACCACTCTGGGAACTTTGAGCTCCCTCACACTGAGGTGACTTTTGCAGCAGGAGCACTTTTCCTGGGATAAGATTTTTTTGGTTTAAGATTTTCTAAGCCTTCTGATGTTTACATTCTTGTAACAAACTTTCTCACACACATTCTGTAAATAACTTACTGCTTTGCATTCTTTTATAGAGGAGGAGAAATTTGATAGTCTGTTGGTTTGTCCAGCGTCATTGGAGATGGGGCACTTAAACCCTCCAATCCACTGTCACTTTTGGAAACCTGTAAATGCTGGGGTCAGATAATAAAATTCCCTTTTTTCACCGTAAGACCAGTAGTGTGTTCTGGTCTTATGGTGAAAACAAACAACTCTTGTTGTTTTGTGTCCCATAGTGGCAGGATAACGTCCCAATTCCATCAAAGCCACAACCCCGGGCATCTGAGAGGATGTAGAGGGAGCTGCCACTGGAGAAACCACAGGGAGAGCAGCAAAATCCATGGCAAAGCATCAAATGTTGGGATTTTATTCAGCTTCCCAGACTGAGGGAGCTGCTCCTTCCCTAACAGAAGACTCAGCACCCCAAGAACTCCTTCTGCATCCCCAGTTTTTGCCCAAATCTCCTGCAGAGGAATTGCTTTTCTTGGAGCTGGTTTTCCTGCTATCCCAGACCCAGTACTCTGGGACAAGCAGCAAAGGGACCAAAGGAAGGTACAAACTGTTGATCAGCAAATTCCAGCCTGGCTCCCTCAGCAGCTCAGGGCTCCTCACAGACCCCTTTGAAAATCAAATTTTTCCCTTATTTTGATGGGGTAAGTGGCAGAAAAGCAGACTGGAAACCTCTGAGCTGTCTGTGCTGGATTTCCTGGGATCTCCTCTCTCTGGGGAAAAGGAAGCAAGGAAGGGAAAATCCTAAAAGGATTTCTGCCAGAATAAAACCTGGCAACTTCCCACACAAAAGGGGTGAACTCCATGAAAAAGTGGGTTTGATCTCTGGTTAAATGGGAAATTCATCCCCCTAGGGATTTTTATGATTTTATAGGATTAAAAGCAAACCGGATGAGACTCTGGGGTAAAGGGAGAGTTGTTGTGTGGGAAGAGTATCCTGCTTTTGTCTGGAGTTTGTATGGAAGCAGAAGGTGCAGCTTCCACACTTAATAAATCAAACAAAGGTAGAACAGCTACAGAATCCATGAATATTTCACGGAATTATTCCTCGGAAAATATTTGTTATGAGAATTTGGATGGTGGGCAATGAGCTGAGTAAACAAAGAACTGCCATTCCAGGATTATCCATCTAAAATCCACGAGGGTGGATCTTAATGAATGGACAGGCAGGAGCAGGGGGAGGGAAATGGGGAATGTGGGAAATACTCATTTAAAAAAGGACAGGAAGGGAACTGAATGTGAAAATCCAGTGGGAAAGGCAGCATCCAGCCCAGGTCTGGATTTTATTCCAAAGATCTTTCAGTCTCAGGGAGTAATTGGAGAAATACTTGCTGGGAGGTGTTTTCCATGCTGTGCATGGAGCTTTTAGTCACAGGAGTCTTTTAGTCACCTCTGGGCTCAAACTCCACAATTTTATGTCCAAATTTATTAATTCCTCTTGGTTATGCACATCCAGACAATAAATGAGATTTTAACATTAAAAATCAGCTTTTCTCTCTTTTATCTCTCCAATAAATAACTCTTAAGTCAGTCTTGTAACTCCTTACAGCAGTAAAAGAGAGCAAATATCTGCAAAATAATTTAATCTAACAAGGCCTGTGGAAAGGAAAATGAAATATCTGCAGCTCCTGCTGGTGAGAGGTTCATCTCCTGTGAAGTGATGAGATTTGGAATTATTGTCACTCAGTCTCAGAACATTCCTTTGTGTTTGGATGGGTGTCCTGGAGCCATGGCCGCAGGATGCAAAGGAGAACAGCAGAGGAGGAGCAGGGATGCAGCTGTGATGTGTCCTTGTAGGCAATTGCAGGAAGGGCCTGTGGAAGGTGCTGTCCTTGTATCTAATGAATATTTGATTGGCTTTGTTTATTTTTGGGGGGTTCCTATTGGATTTAAGCCTCTGCAGCCTTCAGTGATGGAGATTCCATAGTTTATCTTCCAGTGATTTTGAGCGTGTCCCCAGCATCCCATCCTGCTGCCTCATTTCCAGTTTATCCATTTATTCCTACTCCTGAATCTGCAATTTTTCCCCCCTCACGTCCTTAATTTCTGTATGGAAATTCTCTCCTGTTCTCATTGCAGATTCCTGATCCCACACATTGAACTTTCCCAACCCCTGACCTTTTCCCAACCCCACTCCAGCCATTCCCTGGGCATGAGCAGTGTTCAGGGATTTCCCCCTGCCTTTGTTCTGGCCCTCTTTTCCTTCCTTAGCACATTCCAGCACCCATTTCCATCCTGTCTGAGTTGATAGTTCAGGATCATCTGTTCCCAAACTCTGAATCTCTTTGGATCCCCTGGCTCCAGGGATATTTCCTGCCCTGTAACTCTGAGCTCCATCCCCTGTGCATGGATTGAAATGCAGGGCCCTGCTCCTCCCATTGCAGAATTCCCTGCTCACCTGTGCCAAGTCCCAGCTGGCATTTCCCCATCCAGTCACTGGTGGCAGACTGAGCTGGGCTGACTTTTCCAGTCCTGGATCACTTGATGCCATCAGCACTGGGTGTCACCATGATATTTTCTGAAAAATCCCTTTGCCAGGACTTTTCTGCTGAGAAGCTGAGAAGCCTCTGAGGAAAAAAGAAACAATAATTAACTGCTGCTGTGGAATGCAACAGATGCATCTTTGATTGGTCTCATGTGGTTGTTTTTAATTAATGGTCAATCACAGTCTGGCTATCTTGGACTCTGCTCAGTCACAAGATTTTATTATCATTCCAATCCTTTCCTTGCTAAACTTCTAATGAAATCCTTTCTTCTATTCTTTTAGTATAGTTTTGGTATAGCATTTTCTTTTAATATAATATATATCATAAAATAATGAACCAGCCTTCTGCAACATGGAGTCAAGATTCTCATCTCTTCCCTCATCCTGAGACCCCTGCAAACACCACCACCTTGGGGAGCCCCGAGTGAGGAACATTGCCACAGTTGGGATCTCACCTTTCCTGGGCTTTCTAGATCATTTACAAGCACCCACTCCTGAAATCCCTCACCTGAGAAGTGATTTTTCTCATTCCTTAAGCACCCATTTGTGTCAGGTTCAGCCACTTTACCCCAAGGATGTTGCATTTCTTTGGCTGCTGAGGATCCCTCCTGGAAGGGCTGTGGGAATCCAAGGAGGGAGTTGGACCTTGGCACTCATATTTTTCAAAATAAACTTTTCACAAAGGCCTGGAGGGACAGGACACAGGGAATGGCTCCCACTGCCAGAGGGCAGGGATGGATGGGATATTGGGAATCAGGAATTGTTCCCTGTGAGGGTGGGCAGGCCCTGGCACAGGGTGCCCAGAGCAGCTGGGGCTGCCCCTGGATCCCTGGCAGTGCCCAAGGCCAGGCTGGACATTGGGGCTGGGAGCACCTGGGACAGTGGGAGGTGTCCCTGCCATGGCAGTATTTTGACTTTCCAATATCCAACATCCTTCTTTGAAGCCTTTTCTCCAGGACTATTTCACCCCTGCATTCAGAGTTGTTCCAATTAAAGCCCTATAATCTTAAACAATTTAATTTAGAATTTATAATCTCAAACAATTCAATTGTCCTCTGCTCACTTTGTGCTCCCACTGCCTGTCCATTAGACAGCAAGCTTATGATGTGTACTGAATATTAGTTTTATATCTCAGAATTAGTGATTTAACTCATTTTTAAGGGATTTAACACTTCTAATGCAGATTTTTTTTCTGGCTTACATCCTCCTTTAATTGAAATTATGTCTTTCACAGTGTCTATATTCCCAAATTGGAACTGGGTAGGGGAAGGAGTTTTTGGTGTTATTTTTTCTTTCTTTAAAATTGAGAAATTCCAGCTGTGTTTGTTCTTTGTCTTTCAGACAGGTGTGAGCATTGCTTTGTTATTTGGGTTTTTTTTTTTTCATTTATTATTTCTGCACTTTCATTTACTTCTGTTTTCTCTTTATTTCTAGGCCTTCTCATCCTCCTAAATCAAGATCTACTGCTTTCATTGTTTGCCAGGGATAAAACTCCCAATCTTTTCTTCTCCAGGTGGCTCCCAGACACCTGTGCAGGGATGATGTATGGAGGGAATGTGATCAGCCTGTGTTTCATGGACAAGTTTTCCCTCCAGCTCAGGGCTGTACCTTGGGTGTCACTGAGGAGCACACCTGGAGCTGGCCGTGCTCAAGGTGACAGGAGAGTCACCAGAAGCAGCTGATTTTTGGGACTCTCAATAAATACATTTTTTTAAAGTGCAGACAATCTAAACTTAGATATTTTTCATCCATTTTTCATCTAACAACCAAATTTGTTTCATGAGTTAAATGTGTACCTCTAACCAAACCTCGTGCTTTAGATCTTACTGAATAAAAACTGATTTCTCTTCACTCTTGGGGCTCACTTGACTGACAAACCCCACATTTTGCAGATCATTTGACTGATGACATTTGACACTCCCAAACTCCTGGGAGTGTTCCCAGCTGTCTCCTCAGCTCTGGAATGTTCCAGCTCTTGGTCCTTGAGTGTGTTCTTTGTCCCAGCCCCTCATGCACAGGGATGTCTCACCACACCCAGCAGTGCCATTTCACTGCTTGTGGAGCTCTCGTGGATTTGATGAACAGTGAAATTTTCCTGGCCTTTCTGGGGAGCTGTTGGTGCTCTGAACATGAACAGTGGGGTTTATAGGTTTGATTGAACATAAAATTACAGGAAGGTAATTTCCAAATTAATATTTTGTATATTGCTCATCACAGTCCAAACTTTCTCCTGAGGGCAGCTCCAATCTCTGCCCTGGGACAGGGACAGCACCCAGGGCATGGCTGGAGCTGGGCCAGGGCAGCTCAGGCTGAGCTCAGGCCAAGGTTCTTCCCCCAGAGGTGCTGGCACTGCCCAGGCTGCCCAGGGAATGGGCACGGCCCCGAGGCTGCCAGAGCTGCAGGAGCCTTTGGGCAGCACTGCCAGCGATGGACAGGGTGGGGTTGTTGGGGGTCTGGGCAGGGACAGGGGCTGGATCAATGATCCTGGGGGTCTCTCCTGCTCAGGACATTTTCTGGTTCTCTCATCTGTCCCAGCCTGAGGCTCAGAAGGTGGAAATGCTTTCTGGAATTGTCTGGAAATGATTCTCTATCCCCATCAAATCCAATGGAGCCAAATCAGAGGCGTTTCAGATTTGGAGCTGTGGCTCCATCTGCCCTTCCCTGGGCCTGACCCACCCCAGGGTCACATCCCGGCCTCCTGTGCTGCCTCCAGCCCTCCCTGCCTGGGCACACTCCTGATCCTGGAGCTCAGGGCCAATGAGCCAACACTGAATGCAGGAAAAGCTCCCTGTGGGGCCCGTTTGTGTCAGGAATTAAGGAGTCACATCTGAGTGGGCAGCACTGCCAGGGACGCCCAGGGTGGGATTGATGGGGGTCTGGGGAGGGCCAGGGGCAGCACTGGGTGATTCTGTGGGTCCCTCCAGGGCCTGGGTCCCTCTGGACATTCTGTGATTCCATGATAAGGCCAAATCCTTGCTGCAGCTTTGGCCACTGGTCTGGAACTCCAGGGAATTCAAAGGTCTCTGAAGCAGAAACCAAACACAGCCCAAAGCAGGACTGGGCAGAAGAAGCTGCTCCCTGATATCCAAACCAGCCTGGCAGAAAGCAGAGAGCTTTTTAGGAAGCAAAGTCACTATAAACTGTCCCTTCCTGCCACCTCAGGGCTCACTTTGCAGGGGACAGGTGGAGGTCACCGACAGGGCCTGAGGGCTGGAGTGGGTGAGGCTTTGCTCACCAGGATTGCTGGGAAATCTTTAAATTCCACATTTCTGGGGCCACCAACAGTCAGGAGAGCCCCAGGATGGAGCTGGTATCAAGGTGGCCCTCAGGTCTCAGGGAACACACAGAACTGATCATTGTGCAAAGGGAAAACATGAGGGAAAACAATGGGGAAAACAGGCTGAGAGAGGGGGACAGGCCATGCTGAGCCTGAGTGTGGGTGGTGATAAACCCACAGCTGTTTGTGACTACAACTCTTAGTAACTACAGCTCGTAGCAACTCCTGCTCTCACTCCTCCAGCTGCCTGCTGGGGACAAGGCCAGGGAAATGCTGATTTCAGCAGAGCCAGCAGGAACAGAGTTTTCCATAACCACCTTCCCCAACACCACGGAGACTGCCACAGTACAGCAGCAGCTTTGATACGGTGCCATAAACTTCATCTTTTTAATAAAACAGAGAAAACAAATCACAATGGCTACAACCACCCTGCCATCTCTACTGCGTGATTCCATTTCCAGTGGAATTACAAATGTTCCCAGAGTGTGCAGATGTGTTTAGTCCCACAAAGCAGAGCTAATTTATTCATAAGCAGATCTGCAAGGCTGCCTGGACAGAATCCTCTCCATATTCCAGGGGATTATTAAATTGGGGGGGAGGGTGAAGGGTTTCTTTGCAGGAATCTCCAGTGCATGGATCCAGGGCAGGCAGCCAAATGAGGGGAAAATGGGAGTGACAGGGAAGACAGGCAGGCAAGAGGGGCTGTTTGCATGAGGAAAAATTGGCAGTGACAGACCCAAACTGGCAGAGTTTCAGGAGGGAAAAAGGCTGCACAACACAAGACAAACACCTCCAGAACAGGGAAGAGCCCTGAAGGGACTGATACCTTGGCAGGTAAATCCATGTTCTCCCCTGGGCTGTGGTCTCCAATTTGGGGGAATTCTGGCAGGTGTTGCTGCTGGCACCCCTCTGCTCCAGCTGGAAAACACCCAGGAACATCAAACCAGGGCAAGGCAGCATCTTCTCCAGCCAGGCTGGTGCTGCCTGCCCTGTGCTGCTTGAAAAATCCAAGAGTTGAGAGGTGAGAAGGAGCTTTTAAACTGCAGCCCAGCACCCCTGACCCACAGCATGTTCCACATCTGCTCCAGTCAGGAATGATTTCACTGCACCAGGCTGAGGCTGCACTGGGCACAACAGTGGGAATGTTTGAGGTGCAGGGATTAAATTTGTGAATGTTTAAAGTGGAGGGAATAAATTGGGAGTGGTTGGTTGGGTCCTGCTGATGTTGAGTTTGTGAGGAGTTCCCAGGATGAGGTGAGAGATGAGAATCTGACTCCATGTTCTTAGAAGGCTGATATATTATATTATATTATATTATATTATATTATATTATATTATATTATATTATATTATATTATATTATATTATATATTATATTATATTATATTATATTATATTATATTATATTATATTAATGCTATACTAAAACTATACTAAAGAAAAGGGATACAGACAGAAGGCTTAACAAGAATGATAATGAAAAACTCGTGACTGACTCCTCAGAATCTGGTACAGCTGATGGTGATTGATCATTAAGTTAAAACGATTCACCTGAAACCAAACAATGACCAGTTGGTAAACAATCTCCAGACCATATTCCAAAGCAGCAAAACAGGAGAAGCAATCAGATAATTGTTGTTTTTGTTTCTCTCTGAGGCTTCTCAGCTTCCCAGAAGAAGAAATCCTGGCAAAGGGATTTTTCCAGAATGTACAACAGTGACAGGCTGACTCTGCTCAGTGGGGCAGGGCTGACAGCAGGGAGGTGAGGGATGCTCCTCTCCACCTCCCAGCTCCTGGCTGCATGCTGAGCCCCAGTGGGAGCTGGACATGGACCTGGGGATGGCAGCAGAAATGGGGATGGAGACTGTGGGACCTGGGCCAGGCTCTGAGAGAGCTGGGAGTGCTCAGCAAGGAAGTGAGAAGCTTTGAGGTTCCAGTGCCTGAAAGTGCTGACAAGAAAGATGGGGAGGGACAAGGGATGAAGGGACAGGCCACAGGGAATGGCTCCCACTGCCAGAGGGCAGGGATGTGTGGCACTCACATTCTCTGAAAAAATCCCTTCACCCAGGATTTTTCTCCTGGGAAGCTGAGAAGCCTCAGAGAAAAGGAAAACAATTCTGATCTCATTTGCTTCTCCTTTATTGTGCTGGTGTGGAATGTGTTTGGAGATTGTTTACCCACAGGTGATTGTTCCATTGGATTCTGCTGGGAGTTGTTTTCACTCTTTGGCCAATCAGGGCCAGGCTGTGTAGGGACTCTGGAAAGAGTCAGGAGTTTTCATTATTGTCTTTTTAGCATTCTGTAAGTATCCTTTCTGTATTCGTTAGTATAGTACAGTACAATATAGTATAATCAAGTAATAAATGAGCCTTCTGAAAACATGGAGTCAGATCCATCATTCCTGCCTTTGTCAGGGCTTCCCTGCAAATACACCAGGGATGGATGGGAGATTGGGAATCAGAAATTGTTCCTGGCAGGGTGCTGAGGCCCTGGCACAGGGTGCCCAGAGCAGCTGTGGCTGCCCCTGGATCCCTGGCAGTGCCCAAGGCCAGGCTGGACATTGGGGCTGGGAGCACCTGGGACAGTGAGAGGTGTCCCTGCCATGGCAGGGGTGGAACAGGATGGGCTTTAAGGTCCCTTCCCACCCAAACCATTCCATGATTCCATGATCAACTCAGCAGCCCCAGCTGGCTTTCCTGAGGGTCTTCTGTTCCCCTAGATTCCAACATCAAGCTGTGCTGGGACAGCAGTTTTATCCTTTCTTGTTTTTACAGATGAATGCCAGAAAAATCAGTATTTTTTTTCTTTGCCCTTTCCTTTCTTTTTCTCCCTTTTTCCCTTGCCGCTCCTCAGAACTTTCTCAACTTTGTAAAAGTGACAGAGCTGAAAAAGAAAAGTGAATTTGTCACAGTGTCACTTTCATGTATTGAAAACATTTGTAAAGTTACAAAGTAGAAAAGGGGGGGAAAGGCAAAAATCACACTTGTTATTCTTCACAAAAAGGAGGAGAAAAAAACACCTAAAACCCCAAACCCAGTGTGGCAGGTGTTGAAAATATATCTGGTCCAAACATGGGCAGAGTGAAAAAATGAATGTAGCCCAAATTTCTCATGGGAGAAGCAACCCCTGGATTTTGAGGCTGCCAAACCTGAAGGACGGGGCCACCCAGGGGGACCAGGGCAAGCTCCAGAAGTGACCATGGGAATCTCATGGGGTTTAACAGCACCAAGTGCTGCTGCTGCACTCTGGGCAACCCCGGGGTCTGTCCAGGCTTGGGATGGGCAGATGGAACAGCCCTGGGAGGAGGACTTGGGGTGCTGGTGGGTGAGAGCTGGACCTGCCCTGGCTCTGAAACCCCCTCAGCCCTGGGTTGATCTCAGCATGGGCAGCAGGGCAGGGGAGATTCTGCTCCTCTGCCCCACACAGGTGAGACCCCACCTGCAGAGCTGCCCCAGCCCTGGGAAACAACACAGGAGGGACCTGGAGCTGCTGGAGAGAGCCCAGAGGAGGCACCAGAGATGCTGCAAGGGCTGGAGCCAGGCTGGGAGAGCTGGGAGTGCCCACCTGGAGAGGAGAAGGCTCCAGGGAGAGCTCAGAGCCCCTTGCAGGGCCTGAAGGGGCTCCAGGAGAGCTGGAGAGGGACTGGGGACAAGGGATGGAGGGACAGGACACAGGGAATGGCTGCCAGTGCCAGAGGGCAGGGATGGATGGGATATTGGGAATCAGGAATTGTTCCCTGGCAGGGTGGGCAGGCCCTGGCACAGGGTGCCCAGAGCAGCTGGGGCTGCCCCTGGATCCCTGGCAGTGCCCAAGGCCAGGCTGGACATTGGGGCTGGGAGCAGCCTGGGACAGTGGGAGGTGTCCCTGCCATGGCAGGGGTGGCACTGGATGAGCTGTAAGGTCCCTTCCCACCCAAACCATTCCATGAAAGCCCACAATTCCAGCCCAGTAGTACCTGATAATGGGAGCTGGCTCAGGTCATCCTTTTAGGTGTAACAACCTGGAAAGTTCTTGGGCATGGAACATCTGTGAAGGAGGAGAACCCCAGTGTCCTGCATGGAATTAGCAGAGGGGGTGGGAGGGCAGGGAAAGCATTCCCAGCTGTGGGAGCAGGGTGGGAGCTCAGTCATCCACTCACCAGGAATGGTGATGTTTTAGTGTCTCCTCCTCCTCCCCTGCACAGGTTCTCTGGATTTAAACTCCTTTCCCACCCCTGCTGGAGAAGGGGGAGTTAAACCCTGGGAATCCATCCTGATTCCTTCTCTCTTGCAGCAGCTCCTGAGGATGTCCCTGCTCAGCCACAGGACCTGAGTTCACCACACGTTTACTTTGCCAAGCAATGAGTGAAAATTCCTGGGGAAAACTGCTATCTCTGAAGTCATTAGACTAATTAGGACAGGGATTATTTACACGCTTTCTGCTCTGGTTTAACTCTGGAACTAAGTCTATGTCTTAATTTTGCATTCCCTGAATAACACAGGGAAAAAGCAGCCATGTGCTGACTGGGACAGCAGCTCCCAGGACTGACACATGGGTGGGATCTCCCCTGAATCTGGGAGCTCTGCAAACACCAAGAGTTCTCCTGCTTCCAGTGAATTTGAGGGAATTAATTCCAGTGAGACTGAGCCAAGTCAGCAGCACTCAAAGAACTGCACATCCTGGTGGGATTTCTTTCCTTACAAGTGGGATTAGGATGAGCCCCCACAGTGGCCAGGAAGGCAGGACTGGGCAGGGAAGGAGCTGCACCAAGCACTGGGATGGGACAGTGCCAGGAATCTGTCACCTGCCATCTTTACACTGATTAAAAGGGAAATTATTCCCAAGACTCCCATTCCTGCAGGAATCCCCAGCTCTGCTAAAGGTGCCCATTGCTGTTTGCTCTTCAAGAACGTTCAGATGAGCACCCCCAGTGCACAGAAAAGTGAAATTGTAAATTCCCTACCTGAATATTCACGAGGATTTTATTCAGCTGCATCCCACGGAGGATTCCATGCTGGAAGTGCTTCTGCAGCCACTCCATCACAGAAAGCCACCCCTGGCTTATCTGCCCAGCCACAGCTCCCTGGTGGAGCCCAGAGTGGAAGTGGCTTGGGAGCTGCTGGAGGCTGATAAACAGGAGTCAGAGGAGCTGATGGATTTGGGGAATTATTTTCACCAGTGAAGGATTTGCCACCTCTTTCCCCACTTTCCAAGAAAAAGCTGTTGTGCCTTCCACATCAATTGTTGAAATAGGTTCAGGCACTTGGATTCCTGCACTGGAATGGTTACAGCTTATCCTGACCTTGGAGAAAGCCCTTTGGCTTTCTTGGCTCTGGTTTTCAGGAATTGCTGATGATTTCAGCACTGGTCAAAGAGGGACACACAAAAGTGCCTGGTTTGTAGAGATAAGGGCTGGATCCAAAATCACAGAACCATGGAATTGTTTGGGCGGGAGAGGCCTTTAAAGGACATTTGTTCCACCCCCTGCCATGGGCAGGGACCCCTCCCACTGTCCCAGGCTGCTCCAACCCCAATGTCCAATCTGACCTTGGGCACTGCCAGGGATCCAGGGGCAGCCACAGCTGCTCTGGGCACCCTGTGCCAGGGTACCAAGGCCTGCCCACCCTGCCAGGGAACAATTCCTGATTCCCAATATCCCATCCAGCCCTGCCCTCTGGCAGTGGGAGCCATTCCCTGTGTCCTGTCCCTCCATCCCTTGTCCCTCTCCACCTTTCCTGCAGGCTCCCCTCAGGTCCTGCCACAGTGAGGTCACCCTGGAGCCCTCTCTTCTCCAGGCTGGACAATCCCAGCTCTCCCAGCCTGGCTCCAGAGCAGAGCTGCTCCACTCCTGGGATCATCCTGCTGCCTCCCCTGGACTCGCTCCAACAGATTCTCCAACAGATCTGCTTTGGATCCAGCAGATCCAAAGTCCTGCTCCATTAATTTGGTCACTGTGCACTCTGGGAGCCATTTCCAAGTGAAGGGAAGTCTGGATCTCTCTAACAAAACGAGGGGTAAAATCAAGGAGTTGACATGGAGCTCCCAGCCAGGAATACTTGTGACCAACATGGAATGCCCACCTTGCACAGCCTTGATTCCCTGGACAGAGGAGGCAACAAAATCATTTTCAAATGGGTCTTGATGTCTTTCACTGACTTCTGAGCTCTGCCCTTTCTCGGATTTCTCTGCTTGAGATACCCCCCAGGTATTAGAAAGTCTCTTTTTCTCCCAGCCCTGCGACCAAAGAAGAAGTCAAGATTGCTCAGTTCTGCTTTTCAAGGTTGTTTATTTTCTCTTATCTGTTCCATTCTTTCTCTGACCTGCTGAGATCTGTCCAGCTGGTCGAGCTGTGGCACAGTCCCTGCCCTTGGGGTGGTGTTGGCTTTTTATACTAAGAACTGTGTGTACTTTATTTACAATAATTTTCCAATACCTATCACCTATGTCAGACAGTCTGTCTCTACTCTAAACCAATCTGTAAGTGTCACCATCACAGCAGAAGATGGGGGACAAGAAGAAGGAGAAGAAGAAGGACAGAACATGCCCAGATTCCTCTATCTTGCCTCTTGAACCCCCATTCTAAATCCCTAAAATTCTACTTTTTCACCCTGTGACAAATTCACTGTCATTCTACTCAAACTCTTATGGCTTGTAACTCCTCACACAAAGTTGGTCATTGTTTCCATGGGCTAAAATCAAAGGCCCAGGTGTTTGTGACTCCATGCCAAGGTCTCTGAGCCCCTGCCAGGGTCTGGAGTCACCCAGGGCAGCCAGAGGAATGTCCTGGGTCCTGACAGCCCCTCACTGTGCTTGAGCTGCCAATGGATCCAATCTGGCTCCAGCTGCTGCTCTGGGTGACCTGATGGGGTCACTGACATTAATGGGACTGTCAGGCTCTGAGGGGATGAGGAACAGCCTCAGGAATGTTGGAAAGGCTTTGGAACAGCAAGAACTGGAGCCCAAACTTGTACAAATCCATGAGCTGTGATCACTTATCCTGGAGTTTGGGAAAATCCATTTATAAGTAAAGTTGTTGGTCTGGAATTAACCTGTCCTGTGAGAAAGAGCAACAGAAGTCAGGGAGAAATAATAATAAATCTCTTTAGGTCTGCTCTTCCTTCTGTGCATGGCCAAGCTCAGAGCAGGACAGCAAGAGGAACCCAGGGATGGAGCAGCTCTGCTGTGAGGAAAGGTTGGGATAATTTGCTCACCTGGAGAAAAGAAACTGTGGCCTTGCAGTGCCTGACAGGAAAGATGAAGAGGGACGATTTACAAAGGCCTGGAGTGCCAGGATGAGGGAATGGCTCCCAGTGCCAGAGGGCAGGGATGGATGGGATATTGGGAATCAGGAATTGTTCCCTGGCAGGGTGGGCAGGCCCTGGCACAGGGTGCCCAGAGCAGCTGGGGCTGCCCCTGGATCCCTGGCAGTGCCCAAGGCCAGGCTGGACATTGGGGCTGGGAGCACCTGGGACAGTGGGAGGTGTCCCTACCATGGCAGGGGTGGCACTGGATGGGCTTTAAGGTCTCTTCCATCCCAACCCATTCCATGCCTCCATGAGTTTGTAGTTTCAGAATCCCTTGATTGTCGCTGACATCTTTTGTGAAAAATCCTTTCTCAGGATTTTTCCTGGTGGAGCTGAGTGGTTTCAGCAGCAAATGTAACCAATGGTTATCTGCTGCTGTGGAATGCAACAGGTGGATCCGTGATTGGTCCCCTGTGGATGTTTGGATCTACTGACCACTCACGGCAGGGCTGCTCTTGCTCTCTGCCAAGAGACAGACCTTTGTTATTATTCTTTCTTTCTATTCTTAGCTTAGCCAGCTTCTGAAGAAGGTCCTTTCCTTTCTATTTCTATGTAGTATAGTTATAATGTTATATATATATCACAATATAATAAATCAAGCCTTCTGATCATGGAATCAAGATCCCTGACTCTTCCATCCTCTACAAACCTCTGTGACCACCGTCACACTTGATTCCATATGCTGGGGCATCATCCACCAGGAAAAATCAGTGGGAAAGACAGGACAGGAAAACCCAACCAAGGCTGACACAGCTCCAGCCTCAGGGCATCAGGTAAGAGATATCCAGGGGGCACAGAATTCCCAACTCTATGGAGCACACCCAAGATAAAGACACAAAGGATTTGTGACCTGTAGGAAAAGACAGGTGGGGGCAGAGGTAATTCCAACACCTTATGCCAGAAGGAGGAAATCAAACAAGCTGGCAAAAAAAAGGGAGCAGGGAAAATTTTTTCCTGGCTGAATTTGGATCAACAAAACCTTGAGCACGAGCCAGATCCAGTAGATCCCTCTGCAAGACTCCTCAGTTTTCCAGGAGTACACAGAATTGGGAATTGCATTTCCATCCTTTGTTTTCAGCCTTTCAGTTCCACGGGCAGATATTTCCTGTTTGTTGGAATAATGGGAGCTCTCATCCAGTCCTTCAGAACTTTCTCAGCATTTTCTCAGGAAAATGCAGATCCCCTGGTCCATTTAAAAACAGGGGATGTAGACACATCAGATGGATGTGACCTCTCCAGGAGAAGGGCAGAGGTTAAGAACAGAGCCCCTGTTCCTTATTTCCCACCTCATGGCTCAACTAGAAGGATGAAAGCTCTTTATTCCTTAGTGCAGGACAATCACACCCCAGAAAATTGGGAGAGTTTCTGCTCTCAGGAGGGAGGGGTTCTGCACAAAGCCCCAAAGCCATCTGCAAAACAGCCACCCCAAAATTCCTGCTGGTTTTAACAGGGATTTTCAGGTGTTCCCTCTCCCCTTGCACAGGTTTACACCTCGAGTCCACCCTACACACTGAGTATGGAATAAAACCTTGGAATTAACTTCTCCAGGTTTTCCAGAGGAGAAAATTCCCTTCCCTAGAGCTCCCTGTGCTAAACATCTCCAGGTATTTCTTGTTTAATTAAAGCTTTTAGCAATAAAGTTGTGAAGGATTAGGCCTAGGAAGTAATTAAGGTCCTGAGAGAGAAGGCTCCCAGTTTTCCCAAATTCCATGAGATATTCTACAGCAAAAAAAAAAGGGCAGAACCTCAGGTGCAAGAGAGAAATGTTTTATCTTAAAGAAATCCTACTCTTTTCTATTAATAAAATAAAAAGAATTGGCCTGGTAGTGCTTTATTTGATAGAGCAAACCAGAAGTACAGTGAGTAATAAAAATGTTTTGGCATCAGGAATGTCTGTAAGCTCAGAGTGGGATTGGAGCCTCAATATTGCAGGTGCTCCGTGGACATGGATACAAATACACAGACAGACAGGATGGCTTAGGAGGTAAAATAACAGCAAAATAAAAAGAAAAGGCATAAAAATAACCTGAGAGACAGAAAAAATCCATTTCCAGACAAGTAGCCTGCTGTTCTCTAAGCCCTAAAAACTGAATCTCCTGGGCTGTTCAGAAGACAACTCCCAAAAACTCCAAGTTTTGAATATTTCCCATAATAACCCTAAATATCAAAGGTATTTGACTGCCTGTGGACCTGATGGTCCAAACCTTGCTCTGATTTTAGCCCCTCCTGAGCTCATTTTTGCTCCTTTACGTGGCTGCAATCCCAGTATCTGCTCTCCTCAAGCCCAGCTGAACCCAGAGGATTCAGGATTTGGGATCCACGTGCTGGGCAAGGATTCAGGATTTGGGATCCACATGCTGGGCAAGGATTCAGGATTTGGGATCCATGTGCTGGGCAAGGATTCAGAATTTGGGGTCCACGTGCTGGGCAAGGATTCAGGATTTAAGATCCATGTGCTGAGCAAGGATTCAGGATTTGGGATCCACGTGCTGGGCAAGGATTCAGGATTTGGGATCCACGTGCTGGGCAAGGATTCAGGATTTGGGATCCATGTGCAGGGCGAGGATTCAGGATTTGGGATCCATGTGCTGGGCAAGGATTCAGGATTTGGGATCCATGTGCTGGGCAAGGATTCAGGATTTGGGATCCATGTGCTGGGCAAGGATTCAGGATTTGGGATCCATGTGCTGGGCAAGGATTCAGGATTTGGGATCCATGTGCTGGGCAAGGATTCAGGATTTGGGATCCACGTGCTGGGCAAGGATTCAGGATTTGGGATCCATGTGCTGGGCAAGGATTCAGGATTTGGGATCCATGTGCTGGGCAAGGATTCCTGCTGCTCCCAGGGCCATAAACCACCAACAGCAGGACTCAGCCTTCTCCCCAGAATCACCACAGGATTAAACCCATTGCAGAATCCCAATATCAAATTATCCCTGGGATCATCCTGCAGATCCCTGTGTGCTGCAGCTGCAGCCCAGGGTTCCCAGTGGGGAATCCCCAGGAAAACCCTTTGGAGCAGACATTTCCCTCTCTGAATGGACTCAGCTTTCCCTGGGCAGCTGGACTCACAGCAGCAGTGGGATACTCAGCAAGGAAATGCTCTGGAAAAGCTGAAAATGCCTGAACACATCTGATGGAAATTGGAGAGGCAGGACAAGCTCCAGATTTTTGCTTTGAAAGCCAATCCTCACGGGAAGGGAGGAGTGCCACAGCTGCATCCTGCAGAGGTGCCCACAGCAGGAATTCCAAACAGCTGCTCCAGATGTGCCCTCTGGACAATGCTCCATCCCAAGGGAGCAGAGGACTTGGGAAAGGCTGATATTTATCCAGGAGAGCCCATGACCATGGAGCCAGGCTGGATCCAAGGATTCCAAGTGTTCTTCCTTCTGAGGGTCTGCCAGGAACCTTCCTGGGGCATGGAAACCTGGACACAGACCAGGACTGGAGCAAGAGGAGAGGACAGACCAGGCTGAAAAACATCTTTATAGCAGTTCAAAGGGAGAGGGGAATAAATAGAAGGAGCTCCGGATCTCAAGTGGTGCCCAAAAATATGATTTAATTTTGGAAAGTCACTTTTTTTTTTGAAAGTCACACAGATGGGAAAAAGAATTAGTGCTGCAATGAGGCTGGAGAGGAACCCAGAAGGTGGAAAAATGCAGGAATATTAAAAACCTCCGAGTGCAAAAGCAAATGTGAGGTCTTGTGATCCCTCAGTTTGCACCTCTACACTCCCCTCACAGAGAGATCAGGGTAGAAAATTCTTTCTTCCTCCACATCACAAAAAGAAACCCCCAAGAACCTGAAGTTGGTGTTTTCAGAAGGCTTAAAACATCCTGATAAAATGTGGACAAAGGCTGCAGCAGGGTCTCAATTCTCCACAGGTTGTTTTAATGCAAAATAATCCCACTGGGATATAAGAAAAGCCACAGGAAGCACAGTGGGATGGTGATTGATCCTAACAAGGAAAGAGGGAGAGAACTCCACTCAAAGTGTGATCAAGGAAGGGCAGCAATTAATGATCCTTAAATGAGCAAGGAAGAAAGGAAGCAAAGTACAGACACTGAGGTTTTGAGAAACAGACTCTGGGAACTTCAGGGAGCTGATTAGTGCTCCTAATCAAAGGCCTGGAACAGGATAGGGAGCTCAGGAGGAATAAAAGCATCTTAAATCAACTGATAGCAAGGGTGGAAGTGAAATTTCTGCCTGGAAAGAAAAGGAGAGGAGAACCAGGAATGACCAGTTTAGGTAAATTAGTAGGGGAGAATTTTTCTTTTTTTTTAAAGAAGGGAAAAACGGGTCATTGCTGAGGAGAATATTGTGGAATAAAACAGATTATCAGAGAGAAAAACAGGGATGTCTTAGGTTGCAAGATTTAGCTGGGCTGTGTGTTCCATCCCCACCTGTCAGAGCTGGGGCAGTTCTCTGCTGTCCATGGGCAGTTTTTTCTTTCTCTCTCCCACAGCCAACCCTCCCTCCAGGAGATCTCTGCTGTCCATGGCCACTGAGTGTCCCTGCAGGGCTGATCCAATTCCCCCATCCCATGGGGAGATGCTGTGCCCAGGGCAGGAGCCAAGCATTCCTACCTGGATCCAAGCTGAGCCTGGCACAGCACAGCAGCCTTTGCCCCCTGCATTGCCAGAGGAGCAGCTTTCTGCTGCCCTGCATGGCCAGAGGGAGCCCAGGCCCATCTGCAGCAGCCCTGGAGCTGCAGAGGAAAACTCCCCCCTTGTGCAGGATCCCTGCTGCAGCAGAACCACAGCTGGCACTGCAGGAGGGCTGAGCCTCCATGGGATGGGGCTGGGACACCACCCTGGCACACAGGGGCAGGGCATGGGCTGACTCTGGCAATGGTTTGTTTTATATTACTGCATTTTTATTTTTATTATTTTTATTTTTCCTAGTAAAGAACTATTCCAATTCCCATATCTCTGCCTGAGAGCCCCCTAATTCCAAAATTATAACCATTCAGAGGCAGGGGATTTACATTTTCCATTTCAAGGAAGGCTCCTGCCTCCCTCAGCAGACCAAGACAAGGTTTGAAAAGTTTCAAGGTTTCAAACCAAGACACAAATTAAATACTATGCAGAACAGAGATCAGGAGCTGGGGGAAGACAAATTTCAAATGCTTCAGGAACAGTTGTCAGGCCTTGGGAAGCAGCAGAGAGAGAAAGCTCCAGTTAGCAACAGGATTAATTGGGATCACCCACAGGAAAGTTCATTTTCGGTGGATTGTTCATAAATGCTCTCAAATCATCCTGTCCTAAAGGAATTCCCTGTGCCCCAGCCAGTTCTCCAACCTCAGCACAGTTATGGGCCTGTTTTTGTGAGTGGGATGAGATGTTTTCCACAAGGATGAAAAATTACAGGCACAGGAAGAAAGATAAATCAGAGAATGATGAACTTCTCCCCAGATCCAAATACAGAACACCCCAGTCCTGTACAGCCAGAACATGACAGGAGGAAAGAACAACCAACAGATTTGTAAAGAACAATTCTGTCAAAGCAGAGCCATTTGCATCCCTGGCAGAGCCACAGGCTCCAAGGAGAAGGGCAAAGTGCAAAGATGGGATTTTGGGGAAGATTTCTGTCACTCCTGTCAGGAAGCTGAGAAAACACAGACGAGGTGAAAGCTGCTCCCAGGGGCCACCCATCAACAGCTCCCCATTAGTCTGGAGCTCAGGTTCAGGTGGGATCCTGGGAACACCTGCCCTGGATCTGGGAATTGTCAATATTTTCATTGACAAGCTGAAATAATGGGATGAAACATGGGGTTATTGTTTGCACAGGAGATGAACAGGGCTGAGAGCATCTTGGGTAGAAAAGGACTGAAATTTAAAATGGTCTTCACACACTGGAGAAACAGGGAAGAGCAGGATGAGTTTCTGGAAGGAGATGTGCATACTTATAAAGCTAAGGAAAAAAAATATTAATTGCTAAAAAATGGGAATGAGTGGCCAAAGGCTCCTACAGAAGGAAAAGAACTGGAAGACAAGGGGTGGTGTTGGAATCTTACAGCTAAGACTGGCACCCTGTGCAGGTCTGAGCTCTGAGAAGGACAAACATCACAGAATTTCAGGATTGTTTGGATGGGAAGGGCCATTAAAGCTCATCCAGTGCCACCCCTGCCATGGCAGGGACACCTCCCACTGTCCCAGGCTGCTCCAGCCTCAATGTCCACCCTGGCCTTGGGCACTGCCAGGGATCCAGGGGCAGCCCCAGCTGCTCTGGGCACCCTGTGCCAGGGCCTGCCCACCCTGCCAGGGAACAATTCCTAATTCCCAATATCCCATCCATCCCTGCCCTCTGGCACTGGGAGCCATTCCCTGTGTCCTGTCCCTTCATCCCTTGTCCCCAGTCCCTCTCCAGCTCTCCTGGAGCCCCTTCAGGCCCTGCCAGGGGCTCTGAGCTCTCTCTGGAGCCTTCTCCTCTCCAGGTTTATCAATTCCCCTTATCAGACTCCTGCAATTCCTGCTGGGTTCCCCTTGCTCTGCAAGACCTCAGGTCAGCAGCCTGTGCTCTGAGCAGTGCTGGGGAGTCCTGGACCTTTGGGATTACTGGGAACAGCCCAGAACTGTTTGGAGTTACTGGGAGCAGCCCAGAACCTCTGGTGTTTCTGGGAACAGCTCAGAAACAGAAGGAGAAGGTTGGAGGTCTGCAAACCTGCCCCCTGTTTGAAGAGTTCTCAGCCTTTCCAAAATGGGATGGTTTTCCTCTCCAGCAGGAAGGAGAGCAAAGGAATTGTCCTGGATTCAGCTGGGATCAAGATCATTTTATCCTGGAGGCTGGAGCAGGGCTGGGTTTGGGATTCCATGTGAGGATAACGTTGATAAAACACCAATGTTGAGGTTGGTGCCAAACTGTGCTCACTCCAAATCCAGGACTTTTCAGGATCCCAGGCTCTGCCAGTGATGAGAGGCACAAAAAGCAATGGGAAGGACTGGCCAGAGGGAATTCCAAAGTATAGTTTGTGATTTTTAGGATACAAACTGTGGGCAGTGACTGGAAGTCACTGATCACTCACAGTGACTGGTGGGGCATTGATCAGCAATTGCAGCAGGAATATTTTTTTTCTCTTGGATATTATTATTGTTGTTATCATCATTATTATTATTGTTGTTGTTGTTATTATTAGTGTTATTATCATTAGTGTTATTAATATTCTTTTATATTTTGTTTCAGTTATTAAACTGTTCTTATATCAGAATCTTCTCAGCTTTTCCTCCTCCTCCTCCTGCCATGGGGTGTCCACGATGGATTGGCTCCATTGTGCTGAATTTCCAGCTGGGGTTAAACCATGGCAGAAACGGAGATTTTCCCAGAAAAATCCTTTATCCCCATGGAATCTGAAGAGCAGGATGGGAGTCTCACACTTGGTTTCTGCCTTTATCACAAAGATGGGCTGGACCACCCAAATCCCTTCAGTCCAGATTTTCTGTGCATGGGGTTTGTATAAACCAGGATTTTCCATAATCAGCTGAGCTCCAGTCAGGTTACAAAGGTCCTGACTCCCAGAAAGATTCCTGATTTCCAGGCCAGCCCAGTTTTCCTTTAGGGTGAGCAGTGCTTCATCACCTCCAAGATGCACTGGTTTGTTGATCCCAAAAATTCCCTCTGTTTCAATGCCTCCAGGAGGAACCTGGAGATGCCTTGAGGAAGAACCTGGAGATACTTTGAGGAGGACCCAGGAGATGCCTTTAGGAGGAATCCAGGGATGATGTGAAGAGGAACCTGGAGACACCTCGAGGAGGAACCTGGGGATGCTTCAAGGAGGAACCTGGGGATGCTTCAAGGAGGAACCTGGAGATGCCTTCAGGAGGAATCTGGAGATGCTTCAAGGAGCAACCTGGAGATGCCTTGAGGAGGAATCTGGAGATGCTTCAAGGAGGAACCTGGAAATGCCTTCAGGAGGAACCTGGAGATGTTTTCAGGAGGAAAATGGAGATGCCTTCAGGAGGAACCTGGAGATGCCTTGAGGAGGAACCCAGAGATGCCTTGAGGAGGAACCTGGAGATGCCTTGAGGAGGAACCTGGAGATGCCTTGAGGAGGAATCTGGAAATACCTTGAGGAGGAACCTGGAGATGCTTCAAGGAGGAACCTGGAGATGCTTCAAGGAGGAACCTGGAGATGCCTCGAGGAGGAACCTGGAGATCCTTGAAGGAGGAACCTGGAAGTGCCTCCAGAATAAACCTGGAGATCTTTCCCTGTCAGCTCCTGCCCATCCCACTGTGGAATGGTTCTTTCCATTAAGTCTGAGATCAAGTTTTAATTTCTGCTGGGTCCCTAA
Organism: Geothlypis trichas; assembly: GCA_009764595.1. Taxonomy (NCBI): domain Eukaryota; kingdom Metazoa; phylum Chordata; class Aves; order Passeriformes; family Parulidae; genus Geothlypis; species Geothlypis trichas. The sequence continues at coordinate 888,449 of CM019918.1, forward strand.
TTTTAGGCTCAGAATCCAAACTCATCTGTAACTGGGAGCAGCAGCACAAAAGGGATTTGTTGTCCACTTGCAGTGTCCCCAGAACAAAACAAGCACTTCAGGGTATTTTTCTGGAGTGGCTGTATCCCTGCTGGAATCCTTCTCCCAGCGGGTGTAGGTGAGGTTTTCCATGGCATTCCCCTCCCACCACAGCTCCAAGTGCAGGCCAAAGGGAACATGGGAATGGCCAGCAGGATCTTGGCTGCTCCAAATGAATTTTCTAAAGTCACCACAGATAACCACAGCCTGGAGCTTTCCCTTCCACCCAGGGCCTGGGAAGCAGATCCTGGATGATCCAGAGCTCATGGAATGTTTCTTTCAGCACTGATCCTTTTTTTCCACAGGAGTCTCTGCTCCATGGGATCAGACCTCCCAGATGTTCCCCACAACACCACAGTGCTTGGTGGATGCTCCTTTCCCATTTTTGTATTTCAAACACCTTTTCCAGAGCTCCTGATGGGAAAATTCCTTTGTTTTAAAAGCCTGTGAGCTAAAAACAGGGATTAAACAACTTTTCCTTAGGATGTTTTGAAGATCCCAAGGCAGGGAAAGGAGCTCCTGCTGCTGCTGCCTCTTGGAATTGCTGCTGGGGAGGGAAGGCTGGAGTCTGCTCCACTTTTATTTTTGGGGGGATCAAAGCATCTTTTCAGCCTTAAAACAAATGATGCTGCCAGGAAATATTCGTGTGTGGAGCATCAGGGATCTGCTGTTCCGTGCAGGAAAACAGAGCTCCCAGTTATTGGTCTGGGGGAAGAGCTGATTTTTCAGTTTGACAGCAAAATTGAAAAATCAAGTGGAAAAAAACCCATTTTGCTTGGATCATGCTGGAATATTATTTTTGTTACAAAACTAAATACATTGTTCCATTGGGTGTGAACTAATCCATCCAATCCCAAATGGAATGGTTGATTTATTCAGGAAGGAAGAGGAGAGATGCACAAACATCTTATGGAGCCTCAGGACTGCAGCTCTTCCTGCCTGGAGATCTTGATATTCCTATGAAAATCTCACTGATGGAGCCATGATTCCATGAAAACCAGGATTTTTCCCTGCCCTGCCCTGCAGTGGGAGCCACAATTCCTTTGAAAACCAGGAATGTTCCCTGCTCTGCAATGCTGGGTGCAAATGATGGGAGTCAGTGGATTCTGGAAATGTCCCCATTCTTCCCTCATTCCCGTTTTTAAATGCCCTCAGGACATCATTCCAGCCATTCCATCATTCCAGCCATAGCATAAGCTGCACATTAGCCAAGAGCTCCCAATTAAAATGTGTATTTTAGAATTCTAATTTAAGCACCTGAACATTAAAGAATTTCTCAGGGATCTATAATCCTTCGCTTTTCTCCCCAATCTCTTTATCTAGCCAGAGGTTTCAGGAGCAGCTCAGTCCTGTGCTCACACCTGGATCCCAGGTGATTGCAGAGCCCCAGGAAGGTCTGTGCTCCCTTCACTGCAGCTGTCAAAGTTACCAAGAACCTTTCCCACCTCCTGCTGGAAAGAATTCCCCACCCTCAGCTGCCCTTTGGATCAGGAAGCGCAGAGAGAAACTTTTGCTTCACTGGGCAGCAGAAAAAATGAGTTGGTCACAGTTTCAATGAAAGATGCTTCTCTTCTTGGAAAATTGCCCTGGGGGTGAGGGAATGACAAGGGAATAACAAAAGCCTCATTTTTTTTTCTCTCTCATTTTTGCTCTCTCTCCATGAAACCTCAGAATGCAGTGATTCTGAGCACAGCCTGCTGCTCAATTCCAGCCTAATGCACAACCCATAAGGATAAACCAACATATGGACCTTAGATCCTGCCATGGTTTAGCAGAACTTAATTGGATCATCCATTTTTCCCAATATTACCATATCAGGGCTGTTGCTAATCCCTCGGGAGTTGCTGTGTGCTGCAGATTAAAGCCCTGGCCACAATCTCTAGGATATGCTTGGCTAAACAATATTAGGAAACTCAGTCTCTGAACATTTAACTGCTAATTTAATATCATTTCACCATGTCTGAGGCCTTCTGGGGGTGCTTTTGAGATGTATGGACACAAAAATAAATTTATTAAGATAATCTACCCCAAATAATCTGAATATTCCAGGGGATTCATCACTTCAGTTTAAAATACTGCAGCTGGAAGGGCATTATAGAGATTTATTCTACCAGAAAGAAACAAAATCTTTGAAGGATTGGTCCTTTCTTGAAAGGTTCACCAGAGGCTGTTCCTGGGTGCTGAATTATCCAAGTTCTACATCCTGAGCAAACACAATTCTGTATGTGAAAAGCAATGCCTGCATTCCAGATTGCCCCAAATTCAGAGGTGTGGCTGTGGATGAGGTGGATTCAGCTCCCCGTGAGGAAAAGATCAGCTCTTCCATGTTTACACATTCCAAGGAACAAGAAGCTGGATAAGTCCACAGAGAATTTTAAAGGCAAGGCTTGGTGGAGGCCTTGGCACCATGGGAGCATTCAGAGCATTGCCACAGGGCAGAAAATCAGCACAAAATCCAGTTATTTCTCTAAATTCAGGAGAAATCCTGGTGGTCATGAGTTCAGAGTCATGGAATGGTTTGGGTGGGAAGGGACCTTAAGGAGCATCTCACCCCTGCCATGGCAGGGACACCTCCCACTGTCCCAGAGTGCTCCCAGCCCCAATGTCCAGCCTGGCCTTGGGCACTGCCAGGGATCCAGGGGCAGCCACAGCTGCTCTGGGCACCTTCCTTCAGCTCCAAGCCATTAAATTATTTAAATTGCTCATAAATAACCAGTTAAGATAAAATGCACATTTTGAAGTTTTAGTTGCACATGAACTTTTGGGTAGAGAGGGGCTGAATTTTCTAAATGAAATACAAAAAGAAACCCCAACAAAACTCACAAAGGAAAGTTAGCAATAAAAAATATTCCAAATGCCACAAGGAGGGGATCAATGACCTGACCACCGAGGGGAATCCAATACTCCCAGAATTGAATTCTAATTACAATGGATTTGTGGCACTAACTACTCATCCTTCCTCCCTCTCCAAATGTATCTTTGCTACAGATAATTACACTGGGATAATTGTGAAGATTCCTCATGTTGTTAAATAATGTGGATCTCTGCAGGGGAAACAGCAGGACAGGGAGTTCCTGTCAGCCCTTGAACATGGAGGGTGATAAGGAAGATGATAATGAAGTTTAAATCACCAATATTCAGTGGCCTTGTGGCTGATTGCCTATTAAAAATCATCTCATGGATCTTGCTCAAGTCAACATAGTCCAAATAAATATTGGGAAGGAAAGGTGAGGGTGGGCAGGCCCTGGCACAGGGTGCCCAGAGCAGCTGTGGCTGCCCCTGGATCCCTGGCAGTGCCCAAGGCCAGGCTGGACATTGGGGCTGGAGCAGCCTGGGACAGTGGGAGGTGTCCCTGCCATGGCAGGGGTGGCACTGGATGGGCTTTAAGGTCTCCTCTCATCCAACCCATTCCATGATTCTGATTCCATGAAATAAATAAATGGATACCACACCCTTGGCTGATCATTGTACTGTGCTAAACAATGAAGATTGAAGAATACTTCAAGAGGATAATCCAGTGATGGATCAAAAAATGTGATTTTCCCCAATTTTTAACCAGAAAAAAATGAGATCCTGCTAAGAAATTAATGGAGAACAGCACAGAGAAGCACCTTGTTCTACTGTGTAAATCCACAGCGTTTTCCCTTCTGGAATATTGTCTGCAATCCTGACATCCTGGTCTCAGAAAGACTTTTACAAAATGGCAATGAAACATGGAAGAGATGATGAGAGGTGGAAATGGCATCTGTGTAAGGAAAAGGGATCAATAGACTGAAAACCTTCAGCTTAGGAGAAATGTGACAGTGGTTGGTTATTTCTCCAAGGAGAATCCTCCATGCATTAGGTGGAAATAGAACCAGCAGAAAGAAATTATGTCTCCCAAGAGTCTGGAAATGATGTGTGGAATTCCCCCCAGTTTGTAGGAACATAACATGGAATATTGGAATACTAATGGAAGAAAAGGAAATATGCCAAAGGTAGGTGAAGGGGCTACTCTGGATTATCTTAAAAGTCTTTTCCAGCCTTAACAATTCCATGATTCTGGGATTAGCTGGTTTGTCCATCCAGGGAAAGGAAGTTCCAAGGACAGCAGCAGGCACAGGTTCACATCTGAAAAGAAAAACTTTTCCCTGGGATCAGGCAACACAAAATGGAGTTTGTTCACATGCAGGCCTCAAAGGCCTCTGGTGTGAGAGCAAACCTGAAACAGAGAAAGAAAACAGAGGGGAGGAGGCATATTTGTTCCAAGTATTCCTTTTCTTGTTCTGTCTCACTCTGGGTTTAAAACATTCATTGTTTGAGGGTTTTTTCCTTCACTCTGTTGGTGTTTGTTGCTATTTGTTTGCAGGAGATGCTTCAGACAGATCCATCTGCAAGCCCTGATTGACCCCAGCTCCCATCACACATCCCCACTAAATTTTTTAACATCAAACTGCTTCCCTCTCTTCCACTGAACATTCTCCAGGGATGACCCAACCAACAAATCAATCCCATTTCAGAGGAGAAGCTCTGGAGCCTGTAAAATCACCTTCAGAGAAACCTGGCAGGGCTCCCAGTGTTCATCCAGAGGCTCCTCCACAAAATCTTTTTATCCAACACAGGGGTTGCACCTGCATCTTCCTCCCTTCTCTGCATCCTTGCAGACACCAAAGGCACCTGGAATAACCAATATTCCCAGTGCATGCAGGAGAATCACAGGAGGAGTCTGGAGGGGCTGAGGAGACAGAAGAATAATGGATGTTGTGTGCACCAGTGGATTTTTTTCCATAAGCACTGACATTTTAGCAGATTACAGTGACTGGGAGGACTGGGAGGTTTGGGGGTGGCTTTTAAGGGGTCCTGGAGTTTGAGGAGTCCCTGGATTGGGGGATACGGGGAGGTTTGTGAGGGTTTTTGGGGGGGGCAAGAGTTTTGGGGGGTCCCAGCTCTTGGAGGACTCCCAGAATTTGGAAGGGGGAGACTCTAGGGGTGCCAGGATTTAGGGGGTTCCAGGTCTGGGGGTGCTGGGAGGGTTGGGGAGTCCTGGGATCTTAAACACCTTTCCCAAGCCCATCCTGCACTGCACTTCTGGAGGATTTTCCAATGGCAGGAAGGATGGCCAGGCAGGAAAATCCTCTTTTTTGGGGAAGGGAGAGCTGAGCTGGGCTGAGTTATGAGCTAGAAACTTTCCCAGCCCTGAGAAACCAGGACTGAGTCTCCATCCCCGTGTGGTTCCACCACCCAGCCCTCGGTTTAGGATGCAGGAACCCCCCTGGCTGATTTCCCACCTCCCTGTCACTCTTGTGGCACCACCAGCCCACTGCATCCAGGGAAAAGGTGGGAGAAGTCAGGCTGGCCACAGCAATGACAGCCAAAACCCTGTGGGGAACAAAACTTGGGGTTCAGGTGTGTCAAAATCATAGAACTGCTAAGGCTGGAGCAGATCAAGATCAACATCATCCAAATATCGCCATGCCCACTAAAGCACATCACAAAGTGCCACCTTTTCCTATTTTTTTGGAATACCTCCAGGGATGGGAATTCCACCATGCCCTGGGCAGCTGTCCCAGTGCCTGACCACCTTTTCCATGAAGAAATTTTTCCAGATATCCAATTTAAAGCTGCCCAGCCCAGGCTGAGGCCGTTCCCTCTGCTCCTGTCCCTGTTCCCTGGAGCACAGCCCGACCCCCCCGGCTGTCCCCTCCTGGCAGGAGCTGTGCAGAGCCACAAGGGCCCCCTGAGCCTCCTTTGCTCCAGGCTGAGCCCCTGCCCAGCTCCCTCAGCCTCTCCTGGGGCTCCAGCCCCTTCCCAGCTCCGTTCCCTGCCCTGGACACGCTCCAGCCCCTCCAGGGCTCTCCTGTCAGGAGGGTCCCAGAGCTGCCCCAGCACTGGAGGTGCCCCAGCAGTGCCAGCTCAGGGCACGGGCACTGCCCTGCTCCTGCTGCCACCCCAGGGCTGGGACAAAGAAGAGCAGAACTGGGAATCCTGGCTGTGATTCCCTCTCAAGTGCTCTCTGCTCACATGCAGAACCTATCCCTGGGAGGTCATGCAGCTCCTGGAGCCCCTCTCAGTCCCATCCCTCACTATGATGGATCATGTTCCAAACTGGTGCCATTTTTCCTGCAAGGTCTCACTGCCAGGGACATCGATCTCCTGCAGCCTTTTGATTTACTTGGTTCATCTAATGGAGCTGCTGGAGACAGGACCTGCTGTGTCCACTCCAACACTTCCCCTCCAGGACGTGAATTCCCAGCACCTGGAGGGCTCTGCTGAGGTAGCAGCCCTGAAGCTCACCAAGGAGGAGTTGAATAATTAATCTGCCCATCCAAGAAGGGAGACAAAGAGGCTTCCAGTACAGAAAGTTCTGGAAACTTGTGGGGCTGTTAAAGCTGCTTTTCTTTTTCCAAAACAACCAGAACCATTCCCTCATTCTCTAGACCCCTGGGAATCCCACGAGCAAGAGACAGCTGAACTGGAAACCAGTAAGGAATGCAGTCTGTTTATTTATCCAAATTGGTTTATCCCTATGGACTGGATTATTCCAGAAACTGGAGAAAAGGGTTGAGTTGAGGTCCAGGAAATCAGAGTAGGAGTGTTCATATTCCTTGTAGGAGGTTCCTGGCCTTGTGTTCTGTGAGTCTCTGTAATTCCAAGCAAGATAAGGACACACCTCTGGAAAAGAGACTGCCTGGGCTTAGATATTCCCTGGAAATGGCAGCTTCCCCATGGAGCAGGATGTATTTCAAATTATATCCAAGGAAGACAAACTTTTCTCTTCCAAACTCCCCTGGATGTATCCAAGGTGGTGGAAATGGTTTTTTAGCATTTAAATGAAATTTTCACAAGGAGCAGAAGCTGGAGACTGTCAGGATCTCCAGGATCCTCCAACCCTGCTGCCCTCAGGAATGCAGCACAACACTCTGCTCATCCCAGCCTTAATCCTTGCTCCCCAGAGCTGCATCCCACTCCTGGCTCTGAGGGTCACACCTCCTGTTCTCCAGCATCTCCTCCAAGATTTCCACACCCATGGATGTCTCATTCTCCTCCCCTCCAAGGGATAATGGCTCTGGAGTGGCTCTTTGCCATGATCACTACCCTGGATAAATTCTGTTCCACTGCTTCCCGAGAGGACTCAGCTACTGAGCAAACAGAGGGGAGGCAATTCCCTGTTCATCTGCCAAGGGAAATCCCAGCTGCCCTTTCAAACAGGGCAAGGAGACCAGGAATCCTGGGAGAGGGGCAGTGCTGGCACTGGCAAAGCCAGAAGAGGGAAAAAGGCCACAAAGATCCTCACACTGCCCCAGGAATGTCCAGCTTGGACTATTGTGCACAGCCAGGCTCTCCATGGAAACCTGTGGTGCTGCCATGCTGAGGAGAGCTCTGTCCTCATCCTGAGGATGAGAGCCTACTCCAGCATATTCTGGGATGCAGAGCTCTGGATCTGCACTCCCACACATCCCTCCAGGCTGGCTGAGGGTCGTTTAATGCCCAGAATTCCTCAGGGCCCACACTGGGGGCTCTTTTTGAACCTGTTACAGATTGGGAATCCCGAACTTGGGCCTCTTTTTGAACCTGTTATGGATTGGGAATCCCAAACTTGGGCCTCTTTTTGAACCTGTTATGGATTGGGAATCCTGAGTTGTTGGAACCCAGGGTACAGGGAATATTTCTGTGCCTGTTCTGATCCCTAGGAGAACACTGGTTTTAATTTTTATCCATGAAGAAAGCTCCCGAGACTTTGGGATGAATTGGAATCTACAAGTGTGTGAAATAGATAGCAGTATAGCTTATAACAGGGTGAAAAACTTAGAGTTTTGGGTTTTTAGTATGGAGGTGGGTGGGAGACAAAATGAAGGATTTTGGGCTTTGTCTGATCTCCTCCTTGCTCTTCATCTTCTCCATTCTCTGCATTGTTGGTAGCACAGGGTGATTAATTAGAAAGAACCACAATGCAGATGTTGTGTGGACAAAAAATAATTAGTTATTGGTAGAAAGGTAGAAATAAAGTACATTCTAAGAGTTAGTTGGACAAAATAGCTTTAAAAGACCTTGAACCTGTGTGTCTGATGGCTTTTGGTCCCTTCTCTTTGTACACTAAGTCTGGGATGTAGATGGTGTGCAGAACTTCTGATAAGAGAAAAATAAACAACAGCCTGAAGACCAAAAACCAAGAGTCCTGTCTGTCTCTCATTCCTACACAGAACTTCTTGGGGCTCTCCCCATCAGGGGGACCCACAAGGGAGGTTTTGACACTGAGTGGCCTCAGTGCTGTGGTGAGCTGAAGCTCAGGATGACGTGTGACACTCCTGGACCCCTTCATGCCATCCTGGGCTCCCCAGAACTGCCCGAGGTGTTCTCCAGCACACCAGGCACCCCCTCACCTGGGGGACCCCTGAACTGGGATCTGCTGGCACTGGCAGTGTCAGAGCCTCCCTCTCTGTTGGAGGGTGTGAGGCAGAACCTCTCCGAATCCTTCAGAGAGAAGAAGAAGTGCAGGGGTTGAATTAAAGCCTTTAGGGAAATTAAGATCTATTAAGCCATAAAGATATGAAGCAGAAGTTTTAAGCAAGTAGAAGTGTAAGTTATAGTTTTAAGTAAGTTTAAGTTTTAAGTAGAAAAGTACAAGTTTAAATTTAGAAGTTTGTCTGAGATTTATTTGGTGTGCAGAACTTCTGATTAGAGAAAAATAAACAACAGCCTGAAAACCAAAAAAACCAAGAGTCCTGTCTGTCTCTCATTCCTGGCACAGAACTTTTTAGGGGTCTCCCCATCAGGGGGACCCACGAGGGGGGTAAAACTATAACTTACTATAACTTAAGTTGTAAGTTTTAAGTAGAAAATTAAAAGTTTAAGTTTAGAAGTTTAAGTTTTAAGTTTTAAGTAGAAATACATTTGAAGTGCCTTAAGAAATTGTGCTAGCTAGTAAAGGCCTCAAGGCCTAGTTTAAAGTGCAGAACTTAGCTCCAGACATAACAAAAACAGCAGAACCTTGGCACTAGAACAGATAGAACTGTTCATGTTAAACACCTAAAACTACATGTGTAAATAAACAGAACTATTCACAAAGATAGATAAACTTATATACGTAAATTTTAAGTAAGAAAACAGAGAGTACATTTGTGTAAATAGATAATATTATAAACATAGGTTTCTAGGTAAGAATTGATACTGCTTTTGTATTACTTTTGCACATTAGAATCAAGTTCAGTTTGGTTTAGAAAAAATGTTTTAGAATAGTGCTTTTAACTGATTGGGTGTTTTATGAATAAAATGCCCTTTAATGGGATGCAACCACCATCAAGTGAACAACAACCTCATCAACAAGAAGAAGAAAAGAAGAAAGAATAAAAAGGCTGAGGTCCCTGCTGCTGCTGCTGCTCCTGCATGGAACCTGGGACCCTACACAAGAGAGCAACCCTGCAGCTCTGAAGCTGCAGCTCCTGTGTGGGACTCTGTGAAAAATGTATATTTTATGATTGGCTTTTTCCAAATATGGAAATTATATTATGTTATATTATATTATATATTAGATATTAGATATTAAACATTAAATATTATATTATATATTAAACAAATATTATATTATATTATATTATATTATATTATATTATATTATATTATATTATATTATATTATTAATAATATTATATTATATTATTATACTATATTATATTACATTTGTTATATGTTATATATATGTGTTATATATTATATATATGTGTTAGAAAGTTATGCTGTATTAATTTTTTTAGTAGTGTGTTAAATATAGTTTTAGGTTATAACAAAATGTTAAAACAGAAGCTATGTAAGATACTTTTTAAAGAAAAGACTCACAGCAAGAGAGCAGCCACAGGACACCTGAATCTTTCAGACAAAGAGAATTTGTTGCTCCATTATCAGAACAAATGAACTTCTTCCTGCCTGCTCAGCCATGAAGATGCAGTCAGGATTCAGAGGAAGAAGCTGACACTGCCCAGCCAGAATCCTGTGTTTGAATGGAATTTCTGCATCATGGATGAGGTGTATGAATATGCAACAGGCTATTGCTTTTAAGGGTTAATCCTCTGTTAACGTGGGTCCTTTTTCAGGTTTATTTTGCCCAGAAAAGGTACCCAGACTGTCTGTAACTCTTTGTTTCTATTGTCTCATATTGTCCTAATCCAAATTGTCCAAATTTTTATTACTCTAATTATGTTGCTATTTTTATAACCATTTTATCACCATTAAAATTTTAAAATTTTTAAAACAAGTGATTGGCATTTTTCACAGACTCTATGCCTGAAATCTTCTGCAGAGACTTTAACACCTTGAACTCTTTGCCTTCCAGACTGATGAATTCATGCAATAAACAACTTTAGAGCAACTAATAACTGCTCATGTCTTTTTGAAGACCCAGTAACACCTCAACACCTCTCCAAACCCTGCTTGTGGGATTCCAGGGGCTCTCCAAAATGCAGTTTATTGTATCCAAAATGCAGTTTATTGTATCCAAAATGCAGTTTATTGCATCCAAGAGTTACAGCAGTGCAGGGTGGTGGGTGACAGAGCTGTGCCCACAGCTGTCAGCTCCAGCTGCAGGCAGGCCTGGAGACACTTTGGTTTGATTACAATGCATTATTTACTTTTCTTTTGGTTGCATTGCATTCTATACTTTTCTTTGCTGAGCATCTTCATACAGTAGAACCAATCTATACCTTAACTTTTACCTATAGCCTATCATAACTGCTATAATTACCATATTCATGTTACTGTTCTCCAATCACTAAAAGTCAGTACATCACAGTTCAAGCTAGAAGTTTTTCAGTTTTCTTGTAGTGGAAAATCCTGAAATCTTTTATCTACTTGGCACAGCGACTGGCTTGTTTGCCTGTGCTCTCTTTCTGCTTGGTAAAAACATCTTCTTGTTTGGGGTGGGTTTATCCTTTGCTCTAAGCCATAAAAACCCCTTCTATAACAAACACATCCTTTGCTCCTTGGTTAGCCAGCAAGACTGGCTCAGCAATTCTTTTCTTCTATATCAAAACTTGCTTCCATCTCTATTCCTTCATCAGACTCTACATTCAAAACTCTTTCTGCCAAGCACACATATCTGTGAGACTTTCTTGTCAAACTTCCATCCTTCCCAGCCCCTGCCTCCCACAGGAGCAGCAGGCATCCACGCTGGCAGGAGCAAAGCATCCCAACCAGGCAGCACGAGCACTTTGGGGTGATTAAAGTTTTTACTGGGATGCACAAAAGAGCACAGGGATGGAGCAGCTGGCAAATGTTGGATTAGGAGGTCTCAGAGTCACCATGCCAGGAACTTTGGGCCAGATGCTGACAGGACTTGGGCAGAGGGGGATTAATTGACAGGAGGGAGGGAGTTAGAGGGAAAAATCACTCCCTGAATGAGGGAAGATCCCAGGGAATCCACGCAGTGATTAGAGAAGCTGCTGCTTAGCCTTTAATTCAACAGGCTGTGGGTCTGCTCTTTATTCCTAAGGCTAAAGCCAGCCCTCCCCTCACCCTGAACTCCCAGGAAATTAAAGCTGCCAGAGCCCCACAAAGCCCAGAGCAGCCACAGTGACCCCTGGAGAGCGAGGTCAGTGCCTGGGGACACTGCAGCTGTTGGGAGGCTGGAGAAACCAGGAAAACACCAGGATGTCATCAGCAGGTTGGGAAATCAGAGAGCTCAGGAACTGGGGCAGAAATGGCACAAGCACTGCCACTGGGCCACAGAACAGTGCTGGAGAAACTGGGAGAGCTGGGAATCTGGGAGGCCTTAGGAAGGGATTTGTGAGTCCCTGTGGCCTGGGGTCCCTGAACCTTCCAAGCTGTTCCACACTCACCAGGAATTGTGTGTGTGCTGTTCTGTGCTCATGTGTTTGTTTCAAGCTGCTAAAAAGCACAGGATAGTCCAGTCTATACTTGGAGATTTTTCACACTGTTGTTTTCAGGAGAGATAAGGAATAGTTCACAGAAGACTCCAGTGCTGTTGTGGCACTGCATTTCCACTATTCCATTCATGAAATTCCAGTGCAGGGGGGCAGTTTTGGGTGCCACAATATAAAAAGAGACACAAAAGCATTGGAGAGAGTCCAAAGGAGGCCACAAGAATGGGGAAGGGTGAATGAGGAGCAGCTGAGGGCACTTGGGATGTTCAGCTGGAGCAGAGGACACTGAGCTCAGAGCTCACCAGGGGCTGCAGCTCCTCCCTAGGGCAGCTCCAACCTCTGCTCTGGGACAGGGACAGCACCCAGGGCATGGCTGGAGCTGGGCCAGGGCAGCTCAGGCTGAGCTCAGGCCAAGGTTCTTCCCCCAGAGGTGCTGGCACTGCCCAGGCTGCCCAGGGAATGGGCACGGCCCCGAGGCTGCCAGAGCTGCAGGAGCCTTTGGGCAGCACTGCCAGGGATGGACAGGGTGGGGTTGTTGGGGGTCTGGGCAGGGACAGGGGCTGGATCAATGATCCTGGGGGTCCCTCCAGCTCAGGAGATTCCAGGATCCTGTGACTCTGTGACATTCCAGGGGTGCCCACATGCAGGGCAGTGGGTGAAGGGCTTTCCCTGCCATCACTTAGACAATTCCAACAAGGATTGCCTCAAGCAGAGGGTGAATCCAGCTGGGGGTCTGGGTGTTATCATGGAATCACAGAATCATTAAAGCTGGAAAAGACCTTCAGGACCAGCAAGTCCAACCTTCAAGGATGGATGTGATTCTGCCCAACCCCCCCACATCAGCAGCCTCTTCCTTCTTATTGTGTACAATGATCCAGAAGTGCTGTCCTCCTGAATTCCCTCTGGGAATGAATTCCTGGTCTCAGCCAGGTGTCCCCTCTTCCTGTGCCTGTGAAGGTGACAGGGACTGAGCAATGCCCACCCTGTGCAGAGCAGGGGTCCTGGGGATGGGCACTGGTTCCACCACCCCCCCTGTGTCCAGCTGCTGGATTTAGGAAGTCGTGTCCTCTGCTGAGCTCAGGCTGCCCAAACCTTCTGTTCCAGGACTTTACTGAGCATCATGTGGAAGGACTTTGCTTTATTAAACTGGAGATTTGGGTTAAAAAGATTCAAGTAACTAATTCTCAAAGCTCTCTATCCTCTTACTGCACTCCTGCCTTTAATGCCATTTGTCTGTCCCTCTCCATGCCAGCCAGTGGATCTCAGCTGCTGATTCCATGGGATCCCTGCTGGAGCCACCTCTGCAAGCCCCCCTGGGCAGGGCTTCTGGAATGCAAAATGGGATAAAGCCAGGGATTCTTCAGTGAGGAAAAACCCAGAGGGATTCGTAGAATATTTTTATAGAGTCATGGAATATCCTGAACTGGAAGAATCCCAACAGGATCACTGATCCAGCCCCTGTCCCTGCCCAGACCCCCAACAACCCCACCCTGTCCATCCCTGGCAGTGCTGCCCAAAGGCTCCTGCAGCTCTGGCAGCCTCGGGGCCGTGCCCATTCCCTGGGCAGCCTGGGCAGTGCCAGCACCTCTGGGGGAAGAACCTTGGCCTGAGCTCAGCCTGAGCTGCCCTGGCCCAGCTCCAGCCATGCCCTGGGTGCTGTCCCTGTCCCAGAGCAGAGATTGGAGCTGCCCTAGGGAGGAGCTGCAGCCCCTGGTGAGCTCTGAGCTCAGTGTCCTCTGCTCCAGCTGAACATCCCAAGGGCCCTCAGCTGCTCCTCACACAGCTCCTCCAGAGCCTTCACCCTCTCCCTGTCCCTCCTCTGGTCTCTCTCCAACAGCTCTTTAGCTCTTTCTGAGTTTGTGGCACCCAAAACTTGCCCAGGACCGTCTGCAAAGGCTCCTCCCCTCTCAGACAAAGCTCCTTTGGAGCTCCTTTGGATGACATTCCTGGGCTCTGAACTGCAGGAAGCTGCACCAGGACTGGACTCCAGAGGAAATCCATGGGAGCTGCTGCCATGAAGAATATCCTGCTGCCAGTCAGGACAGGCTGTCCAGGTGAACTGCCATCCCTGGAAGTGGTAAAATAATATTTAGAGTGGTGTTGGGGATGTGGGTTAAGGGTGGACCTGGCAGGGCTGGATTAATGGCTTGATTGATCTTAGAGGGCTTTTCCAACCTTAATGATTCCATGAAGATTTCCTGACCAGCTGCTTTCCTTTTGCTCACCATTGGCTCTTTAAACCATGTCCTTTAGGAGCACAGGTCAGTGAGGTATATATTATACATATTTAGCTTTCTTTTCTTACCTTTAAACCCTGTTTTAGGTCCCATAAAGTCACCTAATTGCCTGTAGGGGAAAGTAGAGTTGAACAAAGCTGTTTACAAAACTGTTGATGTTCTCTACAGGTGCTGAATGGGTTTAATTGCATCAAAAACCTCCCAGTGCAATTCCAGGTGGGAAAGAAGCATCTCTGGGGTGTTTGTCAGGCAAGGAAATAAAGTTTTAGTGAGTGGACAGCTCCTGGGAACTAAAAGGCAGCATGGAGTCAGAGACAGCTCAGACCATGATACCCAAGGAACTGGGATGGAAAAGAACCAATCAAATCAAATGAAACCAAAACCCCAAAAGAAATGAAAAACTGCATAAAAGTAACCCAAAGAGTAGCCACGGTCCTAGCAGGTAAAACCTCCCCCAGGCAGCTCCAGTGAGGCAGAGATTTGGGGATGCAGGGGCAGAGGGGAGGCTGTGCCCAAAGCCAGGTGGGGCATTGGGGCTTGGAGCCACCTGGGACAGTGGAAGGTGTCCCTGTCCACAGCAGGGGTGCCACAGGAGGGGCTTTAAGGTCCTTTCCATCCCAACCCATTCTGGGATTCTGGGATATTGCTCAGCCCTGAGAGCCTTTTGGGGATGAATCCCCCATATCCAGAGCTCTCACTTCTCAGTCCATGTCCAACACCTGTGTCAGACACTAATTCCCCAAACCTGGAGGTTTTTCCAGAGCCTCTTTGTTCTCCTCCTCACCCTCACCACCACCACCAAATTGCAGCCAAAACAAAAACTGGGATAGAAAAAAAACCCAAACCCCATATTTTATAACTTAATGTCTCTCATTTGAAGTGATGTAACCAACATTTCATTAGATCTGGTTCATCTGATCTTATTTTGAATTTATTGATCTTGGTTTGAATTTATTGATCTTATTTTGAATTTATTGATCTTGGTTTGAATTTATTGATCTTATTTTGAATTCATTTATTTTTCCTGCTCGTGTGGTTGAAGCTGTTTCAAACCAGCCCAGTCCTGGCAGCTAATTGCTGTAGTGACACCAAGTTTGGGGCTCCCACAGCAGAATTATTTCACTGTTTGCAAGAACCACACAAATCCCTGCACACATTTCATGCTAGGGCTGCCAATCTGCTCACAGGGCTCTTATCTGGGGGATTAGGGAGTTATCAGCAGCGTCTGAGCAGAGATAAGGCCCAGCAAATCCTCCCCTCCTGCTCCTGACACAACCACGGTGCCGAGGGGGAGCCCTGGGAGCCGAGAGGGATTGGGACCCTCCGGGGGCTGACCCAGGTCCCTCCTCTGCTGCTCAGTGCTGGGACTGAGCTCTGGGTGGGCAGGAGCTGCTGGCAGGAGAAGCAGGAGCAGAGCACCTCCAGCACCTCCTGCTGCCCTGGTTTCTGAAGGTTTTCTAAGCTTTCTGATGTTTTCATTCTTATAACAAACTTTCTCACTTGCTTTATGCAAATAACTCATTGTTTTGTGTTCTTTAATGGAAGAAGAAAAATTTGATAAACTGTTTGTCAGTGTCATTGGAGAGGTGGCACTGTCACCCTGCAATCCACTGTCACTTTTAGAAATCTGTAAATGTTAGAGTCAGAAATTAAATATGCTCTGTTACCCTTGTGAAGAGCTGCGTGTCCATGTTGTGTTATTTTGTGTCCTACAGTGACAAACTCCTGGGCCTGCAGAGCTGCACTGGGCTCCAGACAGAACTCCTGGCACCAAAACCAGATTTCCTGAGGGCTGGGAAGGGCCAGGAGAACCCCACTGCTCTCAGCTGTGCTGGTGTTCACAGGGGTCCCAGGAGGAGGGAAGAGATGAGAGTCTTGACTCCATGTTTCAAAAGGCTGGTTTATTATTTTATGATATATATTATATTAAAAGAAAATTATATATTAAAACTGTACTATAAGAATAGAGAAAGGAGAAGGGAAGGGAAGGGAAGGGAAGGGAAGGGAAGGGAAGGGAAGGGAAGGGAAGGGAAGGGAAGGGAAGGGAAGGGAAGGGAAGGGAAGGGAAGGGAAGGGAAGGGAAGGGAAGGGAAGGGAAGGGAAGGGAAGGGAAGGGAAGGGAAGGGAAGGGAAGGGAAGGGATGATGGTAAAATTTTGTGACTGACCAGAGAGTCTGAGACAGCCGGACTGTGATTGGCCATTAATTAGAAACAACAACATGAGACCAATCACAGACCCACCTGTTGCATTGCACAGCAGCAGACAATCATTGTTTACATTGCATTTCTGAGGCCTCTCAGCTTCTCAGGAGAAAAAATCCTGGCAAAAGGATTTTTTGTAAAATATGTCTGCGACACTCAGCCCTGTGGCAAAGGCTTCAAAGCGTTCCAAGGGCATCAATCATGAATTCCTGGGGAATCCAAGAGCTGGCCTGCCCCGTGGGATGAGGCTTCCAGGAGGGAAGGGGCTGCTTCTGCCCCAGCCCTTCAGAGGCACTTTGGGCCCTGCCTCTCCACAGACACATCTGGAAGGTGATAATTGCTTTTCTTGATCTGCAACCCAAGAAAAAGGGGAGAGGGCACCCCTGGGACAGCCAGGGGCTGCCTGGAAGCTCTTGGGGCTCAAGGAATGAGCAGGAGACTCCAACAAGGAGGAAGCTGCACAGTTCCCAAGTTTGGGATGTGTCCAAGCCTTCATTGCTGGATCTCCATTGCACATTCATTCCCCAATCTCATTTCTTCAGCAAAGCCCTGTTCATTCCCCAAAATTCCTTTCTTCTTTCCTTTCTTCCTTCTTCCAAGCTGAAGAAAGGCATTGTTAAAGCAGTTCTCTGAAACAGAAGCACTCAGTTCTTCCAGCTTCTCCCTTCAATACACCCTGGTGTTGCCAGGGTTCTTCCCCAGGCTGGCAGGCCCAGTTTTGCTGCTTTTCCAGACATGGATTTGCAGCTCCATGCCACATTTTCCTACTCATATCCACGGGTTTCCATTGCTTCCAGTGCCACATGATCCATCATCAACTCCATTCCTGCTGCAGGATAAGGTTTTTCCCAGCCAGGGAGAACAGATGGCCCCTGAACCTTCCACCATATCAGACATTCCTCAGCTAGAAACCTCAGCCAGACCTCAGCCTTTGGGGTAATTCCATCATCCCTAGATCTGGGTCCAGCTCCCTCCAGCCCCAGGGAGCAGGCTGAGGCTGGATACGAATTTGGACTTTTCTAAGCAGGTTTTTTGTTGGAGCAGTTGGATTTTCTGTGAGCAGGGCTTTGAACTCCCCCCAGTGCTCTCCCTGTGGTTTTCCAGCCTCCAATCCCTGTATCCAATCCCCCCAAAGCAGTGCCTGCCATAGCTCCTTTATTTATGCCCTGGGCATGTGGATCCTTGTGTCCTTTCCTGATTAAATGTGGGCTTGCTGCTGTTTAAGAACAAGATTCCACATGCCTGGGCCACGCTTCAGGAGGGTTATAACTCACCCAGCCAACTCTAATTTCACTTGCAGGATTTTCACTCAGGAGTGGAGACAGACTGGGAGCAACACCTGCCTGGAGATGGAATTGAGAGCTGCTGGGCACCCCCTCTCCTGTGGAACGTGCCACTGGATCCCCTCCTGCAGCATTTGGACAATGGGAATTCTCAGCAGTCTGGGATTTCTCCCCTATCCTGCTCCAGCTGCAGTGCTGGACTCAGTCAGACTTGTCGGGTTGCTGTTGATAATTGCTGCCCTGAGATGTGCAGGGTGTCTCTGCTTTGGCCCACACAGCTGAACAAGTCTGGACTCTTCACTTTTTAGTCTTGAGGTTGTTTATTAATTCTTATCTAGAAAATTTTCTTTCTCCCCAGCCAAGGTCTGCACACAGGCACTGTGACCACCCCTGAGGTGGTGTTGTCCTTTTTATACTACAAACTATGTATAACATATTTATTCTTAATTCCCAATACCCATCACCTATGTTAGACAGTGCAATTCTACTCTAAACCAATCCCAAAGTGCCAACATCACTGCAGAAAATGGAGAACAAGAAGAAGAAGAAGAAGAAGAAGAAGAAGAAGAAGAAGAAGAAGAAAGGCTGGGCACATCCAGATTCCTCCATCTTGTCCCCATAACCCCCATACCAAAAATCCTAAAATCTGCATTTTCACCCTGTGATCATTTTGTTATTATACCATTCAAACCTCTGTGGCTTTCAGGTCCTCATACAATGCTGGTAACTTGCTCCAAGGGTCAAAATCAAATCCCCAGGTGTTTTGGACTGTGTGCCAGGGTCTCTGAGCCCCCCAACGAGGTTCTCAGCAACTCTGGACACCCAGAGGGATGTGCTGAGCTCCAACAAGACTGGCTTGGGGTGAGCACAGGTCAGGCAGGCTGGTGTTCACCCCTGCCCTGCTCAGGGGGAGGGCAGCACCACCTCTGGAGAGCCTGCTCAGCCCCCCTGGGATGGGGCAGTTCCTGACTGGGGAGGAAGGGATGAAGCTGTTCCTCAACATCACCAGTGAGGTGAGGAAGGGATGAAGATGTTCCTCAGCATCACCAGTGAGGTGAGGAAGGGATGAAGCTGTTCCTCAGCATCACCAGTGAGGTGAGGAAGGGATGAAGATGTTCCTCAGCATCACCAGTGAGGTGAGGAAGGGATGAAGCTGTTCCTCAGCATCACCAGTGAGGTGAGGAAGGGATGAAGCTGTTCTTCAGCATCACCCAGTGAGGGGAGGAAGGGATGAAGCTGTTCCTCAGCCTCACCAGTGAGGTGAGGAAGGGATGAAGCTGTTCTTCAGCATCACCAGTGGCAAAGCTCTCCTCCATACCAGATTTTGGCTGATCTTCTCACTGCTGTAGAGGCTCCTGGTACACAGGAGCTGCTTCTCCTCAGCACAGAGCTGCTTCTGTCTTTTTTAAAAACAAACCACCACAGATCCAGCTCAAAACCAAAACCACTTCATTCACAGGCCCTGAACCTCCCTGCAGCTCAGCCCAGACCCCTCAAATCCATCACAGCAGTGGAAGGTGGTGTCCAAATCCCCCCCATTCCCTGTGCTGCATCTCCTCTGCTCTCCTGCCTCAGACAGATGTGCTGGGTGCACTCCATGAGACTGGCTGTGTTTATTCCCTCAGGATATCCATAAAGCCCTCAGTTGCACACGGGTGTCTTGGTGTCTTGGTTTGAACAGACAGGTGTCTGCTGGGGAAGGCAGGAGCCTCCCTTGGAATGGAAAATGCAAACCCCCTTCTTCCAAATTATTATAATTTTGAAATTAAGGGGCTCTCAGGCAAATATATGGGAGTAGGAACAACAGTTCTTTATGAGGAAAAAAAAATTTAAAATAAAAGAAGATATAAAAATAAAAATGTAGTAATACACAACAATACTGACAGAGTCAGAATATGAGCTGACCCTTTGTGTGTCAGGGTGGTGTCCCAGCCCCATCCCAGGGGGGCTCAGCCCTCCTGCAGTGCCAGCTGTGGTTCTGCTGCAGCAGGGATCCTGCACAAGGGGGGAGTTTTCCTCTGCAGCTCCAGGGCTGCTGCAGATGGGCCTGGGCTCCCTCTGGCCATGCAGGGCAGCAGAAAGCTGCTCCTCTGGCAATGCAGGGGGCAAAGGCTGCTGTGCTGTGCCAGGCTCAGCTTGGATCCAGGTAGGAATGCTTGGCTCCTGCCCTGGGCACAGCATCTCCCCATGGGATGGGGGAATTGGATCAGCCCTGCAGGGACACTCAGTGGCCATGGACAGCAGAGATCTCCTGCAGGGAGGATTGGCTGTGGGAGAAAGAAAAAACTGCCCATGGACAGCAGAGAACTGCCTCAGCTCTGACAGATGGGGACAGAACACACAGCCACAGCCACATCTTGCAAGACAACAGGTCACACAGTCCTATCAATAATTTGATCCCACAGAAACTCTGCTGTTTTCCCAAAGCAACAACTGTGAGACCAAGAACACCAGTGGCCTCCCTGCCTGAGATTTGCCGTGCCCTGCACTTGGAGTTTGTATTCAAAACATCCTTTTTTATCTGCTTTTTAAAATCTTTCCACATCTGTTTGGATTTTTTTCAGTTCTGCTCTCTCCCATTCTGCTCTGTTCTGTTGTACTCCATTCTAAACAGGACCAGTCCATGAAAATTCTGATTTCCCACTGCTTGTCATTCAGCACAAGCTGCCAGATTTCCGAGAAACCTTGGGAGACTTTGTGCAGCTGAAAATATTGACAGGCTAAAGCAGCTCCATGTCCATCCAGCTGAGTAGCCAACCTGTGATCCTCAGCAGGTAGATAGGAAATAAAATGGCCCATGTGAAGATCTTAATCCTAATCCTGAGAGTTTCAAATGGATTTAAGCCTTGGAGCAAGCAGTTTTATATCCAGTCCAAAATGCTCTTTACACCAGCTGTGATAACTGGGGCTATTCTGATTTTTTTCTTATTTATTCCAGGTTTTGAAGGCAGTTTATCTTTTGCCTTCCATAATCTCTTGTGGAAACGAGTTCCACAGTTTAATACTCCAAGGAAACTGCTCACCTGACTGAGCCAAATTTATTCTGGGCTGCCTCGTTGTCAGTGAGGATCTCATCAGCAGAGCTGACAGAGGGTTACCCACCCCACAAATGAATGTTTGCATTTGGGAGATGGATTTGCTCCCCAAAAGGGCCCTTTTCCCCATCCCAAAAATGAATGTTTGCATTTGGGTAGGGCTTGCTCCCCAAAAGGGCAATTTTCCCCACCCCACAAATTAATATTTGTATTTGGGAGATGGATTTTCCCCCCAAAAGGGCCCTTTTCTCCACCCCACAAATGAATGTTTGCATTTGGGCAGGGTTTGCTCCCCAAAAGGGCCCTTTTCCCCATCCCACAAATGAATATTTGCATTTGGGAGATGGATTTGCTCCCCAAAAGGGCCCTTTTCCCCATCCCACAAATGAATATTTGCATTTGGGCAGATGGATTTGCTCCCTGGAAGAGCCTTTTCCCCTCCCTGTGTCCCAGACAAGCCTGGAAGAGCCATTTTGGGAGCAGGTGTCTGTGCTGTGGATCTGTCTCATTGGCGAGGCTGAGTTCTGTCTCACTGTGCAGAAGAAAATGTCATTTCATCAATTCTGGATTTGCCACCTCTCAGTTTAATTGAAAAATCTGCTGCTGCCTGTGTCAGGAGCAAGAGAGGACTTATCTGTACCTGTCTGTTTTACAGACACTTAAAACACCTTTTGTTATTTTTCTGCTCACCCAAGGAGTCGTTTTTAATCCTCTCCAGCCTCCTTCAGGGGAGTTTTTCCAGCCCTTGGTCACATTTGTGCAGCCCTGGACCCAGAGCCTTTTAAAAATTCTTTTACCACAACAGCCCCAAGGCCCTTTCAAACATCTGCCCCTGGTTTGGGTCTCTGGACAGGAGCTGGAAATTTGGCTCTGGAAATTTGGCTCTGGAAATTTGTGTTGGGTCCATGTCCAACTCCCAGCACCCTCCTGGACTGTTGGTGTTTGTAAATTCCATGAGTTTCTTCCAATCCCAGGATCACAGAACATCCTGGCTTGCAAAAGACTCACCAGGATCATCCAGTCCAACTCCTGGCCCTGCCCAGAACCGAATATTCCAGGGCAGGTCCAAATCCTGGCTGTAACTGGAGAGCACCTTTCTATTCCAGGTGCTTTCTCCTCTCCTCCTCTTGGCTTTGCTCTGCCCCTCCCAGGGGTGGCTGCAGCTGCTGGGTCCCCCTGGGAGCAGCCCTGGGATCCCTGGGGTGCCCACCCAAGGGAGAACCCCAGGAAAAGCCCTCCAGGGTCCAGAGCCCTCCCACCTGCCCCTGCAGGGCTCCCACACCTGGCCCCAAACAGCCCCAGGGACGTGGTGGTGCTGGAGCAGCAGCTGCTCTCCCACTCCTTGGTGAATGGCAGCAGCTGTTTAAGCAAAAAGATGAATTATTTTCCATTAAAATGCAAAAGTCCATCTTTAAAATTCAGTGGATGAACCAGCAACACCCTCCTGCCCTTTATTTGCAGTCCCCTTTGTCACTTTTCCCAGCCAAGTGAAGCCAGCAGAGAGCTGGGCTTTTCTTCCAGTTTCTCCTCATTCCATTTGCCAAGCATTGATTTTTCTTTTCCTTCTACCAGCAGAGCTTGAAATTAATAATTTCTCTTTGATTTTGTCACTTGGGTGTCATCGATACTGGCAGGGCTGGACACGGGAGAAGCCAAATGTTGAGGAGATGGAAGGCAGGGAGGGGAGCAGCCAGGCTGGATCAATGAGCAGCTCCTGGAGCACATCAGGAACAGCTCCTGGGGACAGGCTGGACATTCCCTGGCTGCCAGGGAGGTGATCTGCTGGAATTCCATGGCAGGTCCCCATCTCCACATGGCAATGGGAACATCTGCAGGGAGAGATTCCCTCTGTGCCAAGGGTTTTAACAGCAGGAATTGCTCCATTGTCTGGGTTTGAAAAGACAGGTGTGTGCTAAGGAGGGCAGGAGCTTCCCCTGAAATGGAAAATGCAAACCCCTTCCCTCTGAATTATTATAATTTTGAATTTAAGGGGCTCTCAGGCAAAGATATGGGAGTAGGAATTGCAGTTCTTTACTAGGAAAATTAAAAATACAAATGCAATAGTAAAAACAAAATAAACAAAAACCATTGACAGAGTCAGCCCATGCCCTGCCCCCTGTGTGCCAGGGTGGTGTCCCAGCCCCATCCCATGGGGGCTCAGCCCTCCTGCAGTGCCAGCTGTGGTTCTGCTGCAGCAGGGATCCTGCACAAGGGGGGAGTTTTCCTCTGCAGCTCCAGGGCTGCTGCAGATGGGCCTGGGCTCCCTCTGGCCATGCAGGGCAGCAGAAAGCTGCTCCTCTGGCAATGCAGGGGGCAAAGGCTGCTGTGCTGTGCCAGGCTCAGCTTGGATCCAGGTAGGAATGCTTGGCTCCTGCCCTGGGCACAGCATCTCCCCATGGGATGGGGGAATTGGATCAGCCCTGCAGGGACACTCAGTGGCCATGGACAGCAGAGATCTCCTGGAGGGAGGATTGGCTGTGGGAGAGAGAAAGAAAAAACTGCCCATGGACAGCAGAGAACTGCCCCAGCTCTGACAGATGGGGATGGAACACACAGCCCCAAACCACATCTTGCATTTCCAACCTAAGACACTCATTCACATCCCTATACTGGATCTTGGCAAACCTGACAAGCAAAACAAGGAATTTCTGGCAGGGAATTTTTTTTCCCCAAAATCCCCCCTGCCCAGCCCAGCCTGAGGCCGTTCCCTCTGCTCCTGTCCCTGTTCCCTGGAGCACAGCCCGACCCCCCCGGCTGTGCCCTCCTGGCAGGAGCTGTGCAGAGCCACAAGGGCCCCCTGAGCCTCCTTTGCTCCAGGCTGAGCCCCTGCCCAGCTCCCTCAGCCTCTCCTGGGGCTCCAGCCCCTTCCCAGCCCCTGAGATCCCTTTTTTTTTTTTTTTTTGTGCAGGATCTCAGTGCAAATTCCTGCAAATTTACAGGAATTTTCACTGAGATCTCCTTTTCCTGCCCTGCACTGCTGTGTGATGGCTCCAGGTGCTGGAGGGAACAGCAGCCTGGATGGCACCAGCATCCATGGAAACATCCAGATCTTATGGATGTTCTACCATCCATGAGCAAAACGTGAAGCTTCACAGCTTGTTCTGGACCAAAGAGAGTAGAGAACAGGAAAGATGGGAGGAAAAATAGAGGCTGGGCAGAATGAGAGCCTGGGAGAGCTGGAGTGGGAAGGAGAATTTCTCACTGTCCCCAGCACCTGCTCCCCTCGGTCTCCACTAACATCAATTCTGCATTTGAGGGTCTTTAAGGTCCCTTCCAACACAAACCATCAGAGAGTTCCATGATTTGCATTGTTTTTAGGACAGGGAGGTCACAGAGCATCCTTCAATCAGGATCTGCAGCTCCTCCTGAGGGCAGCTCCAATCTCTGCTCTGGGACAGGGACAGCAGCCAGGGCATGGCTGGAGCTGGGCCAGGGCAGCTCAGGCTGAGCTCAGGCCAAGGTTCTTCCCCCAGAGGTGCTGGCACTGCCCAGGCTGCCCAGGGAATGGGCACGGCCCCGAGGCTGCCAGAGCTGCAGGAGCCTTTGGGCAGCACTGCCAGGGATGGACAGGGTGGGGTTGTTGGGGGTCTGGGCAGGGACAGGGGCTGGATCAGTGATCCTGGGGGTCCCTCCTGCTCAGGAGATTTTCTGGTTCTCTCATCTCTCCCAGCCTGAGGCTCAGAAGGTGGAAATGCTTTCTGTAATTGTCTGGAAATGATTCTCTATCCCCATAAAATCCAATGGAGCCAAATCAGAGGCGTTTCAGATTTGGAGCTGTGGCTCCATCTGCCCTTCCCTGGGCCTGACCCACCCCAGGGTCACATCCCGGCCTCCTGTGCTGCCTCCAGCCCTCCCTGCCTGGGCACACTCCTGATCCTGGAGCTCAGGGCCAATGAGCCAACATTGAATGCAGGAAAAGCTCCCTGTGGGGCCCGTTTGTGTCAGGAATTAAGGAGTCACATCTGAGTGGGCAGCAGAGCAGCAAAGGTGCCAGAACTCCGTGCCCTGCTCACAGCAGCTCCTGTCAGAGCCCTGCAGGTGCCCATAAACCACTTAAGTGGCCATTAAGGGTTCAGGGAGCAACAGAAACTGGCACAGGAGCACTCAGCCCTTTGGCTCCAGGCATTTATCCAAGAGCAGATGAGCAGGCAGGAATTAGAGCTGGAAGCACAAGCACCACAGAGCCTGCCCTGCCCTGCTGGACAGCTGGGGGAACCCAGCAGCTGCCTTGGGATGGGATTTTCTGTTGCCATGGCCATGGAAATCGGGGCTAACTGGGCTCCCCACACCCACAGCTCCCAGCTCTGAGGGTTTAGCTCCACATCCCAGCACTGGGAGCTCTGGAGGAACTGAAATCTTTGGTGCTTTGCCATCAGATACAGTCACACACACACAGGGCAGGGCCTGGGGACACACAGGATTTGGCTGCTGTGCCCTGATAAATTTGTTGTGCACTGAGGGGAGAGCAGAAGTGATGGCCCCATTGCATTATCCAGCCTCACAGAATGGTCCAGCCTGGAGAGCCCTTCAGGATCACCTTGACCTCCAATCTCCCCCAGCACCACCAGAATCCTCCCTAAACCACATCCCAAAAAGGCAGATCCAGATATTTCTTGAACATTTCCAGAGATGGTGGCCCCACCATCTCCCTGGGCAGCTCATTCCAGTGCCTCACCCCTCTAGCAGGAAGAAATTTTTTTTCCCAAAATCCCCCCTGCCCCTGCCAGCCCAGCCTGAGGCCGTTCCCTCTGCTCCTGTCCCTGTTCCCTGGAGCACAGCCCGACCCCCCCGGCTGTCCCCTCCTGGCAGGAGCTGTGCAGAGCCACAAGGGCCCCCTGAGCCTCCTTTGCTCCAGGCTGAGCCCCTGCCCAGCTCCCTCAGCCTCTCCTGGGGCTCCAGCCCCTTCCCAGCTCCGTTCCCTGCCCTGGACACGCTCCAGCCCCTCCAGGGCTCTCCTGGCAGGAGGGTCCCAGAGCTGCCCCAGCACTGGAGGTGCCCCAGCAGTGCCAGCTCAGGGCACAGGCACTGCCCTGCTCCTGCTGCCACCCCAGGGCTGGCACAGCCCAGCTGTCCTTGGCCTCTGGCACACCTGGGCACACCTGGGCTCGTGTCCAGCCACTGCCACCAGCACCCCCAGGTCCCTTTCTGCTGAGCAGCTCTCAAGCCTCAGCATTCCACAGGCTGGCTGGAGCTTTTCCTAAATCAGTCTTCAGAAGGAAAGGGAGGTGGGAAGAAGCAAAGTACCCCCAAAGCTGCTCCATCACCAGCAGAGTGTCACAGACATCTGTGATGAAAAATCCTTTTCTTACGATTTTTCCTCCTGAGAAGCTGAGAGGCCTCAGGAACAAAATGTAAACATTGATTATCTGCTGCTGTGGAATGCAACAGGTGCAGCTGTGATTGGTCTCATGTGGTTGTTTCTAATTAATGGCCAATCACAGTCAGCTGGCTCAGACTCTCTGTCTGAGATGCAACCTTTTGTTATCATTCCTTCTTTTCTATTCTATTCTTAGCCAGCCTTCTGATGAAATCCTTTCTTCTATTCTTTTAGTATAGTTTTAATATAATATATATCATAAAATAATAAATCAGCCTTATGAAACATGGAGTCAGATCCTCATCTCTTCCCTCATCCTAAAACCCCTGTGAACACCATCACAGCACAGCCATCCCTGGCCACTGCCACCAGCACATCAGCATTGGGATCATTTTCTCCATCTCTCCTGAGATCGATTCTCTCCCCTCAGCTGTGAAAGTAAAGGAAATAAAAGAATATCCAAAAAGGATCCAGCTGTGCCCTCCTGCACACCTGGGCAGTGTTCTCCGCCCCACCTGCAGGAACAGCCCTTCCCTGCTCCAGAGGCTTTCCCGGGCAGGGATGGAGAGGAAAGCAGCCCTGTGAGGATTCCCTTCCTCCCCCCTCTGTGCCTTTGCCACCCCTTTGGCCTGCACAGCTGCCTTCTTCTTCTCTCCAGCCAAAATGAGTCACATTTGCCTACTAATTCCATTAAAGGGTTTGTCCCAGTGGATCAGCCACATTCCCTGTCACCACCCTCACCCATTTCTGTGGAGGGGCTCCCATGTGTATGGAAGATTAGCTGGATCTTGGAGCTTTGTTTATTTTTCAGACAGCTCCAGGCTTTGTTGTCCAAGTCCATTTGACCTGGAGTGCCTGCACAGAGGAGGATGAGGCTGCATTAAAAGGAGATCTTGGAGGACTGAATGTGTTAAAAACCAGTTTTAAAGCTTCAGCTGGCTGGGTTTAATCTCTGAGGCTTTTCCCAATGTTATAACAGTGACAGTTACAAAGAAATGAGCTGGATTGCAGATACAGCAATTATTGTTACTAACAGGCACCCTTTATCCAGTGGGACTGTAATTTGTGTTTTGGGACTTTAATTTGTGTTTTGGGTTGGTGTGACCAGGTTGGGGGGAAAGAAAGGTCACAAAGGTGGGTGCTGTGAGGAGCTGCATGGGGGGATGTGTGTGTGTGACAGGAGAGTCTGGAATTGTGTGTTTGTGACAGGAGGGGCTGGAATTGTGTGTGTGTGACAGGAGAGTCTGGAATTGTGTGTGTGTGACAGCAGGGCCTGGAATTGTGTGTGACAGTAAAGTCTGGAATTGTGTGTGTGTGACAGGAGAGTCTGGAATTGTGTGTGTGTGACAGGAGGGGCTGGAATTGTGTGTGAGTGTAAGAGGAGAGTCTGGAATTGTGTGTGTGTGTGACAGGAGGGCCTAGAACTGTGTGTGTGTGTGACAGGAGGGGCTGGAATTGTGTGTGTGTGACAGGAGGGGCTGGAATTGTGTGACAGGAGGGTATGGAATTGTGTGTGTGTGACAGGAGGGGCTGGAATTGTGTGTGTGTGACAGGAGGGGCTGGAATTGTGTGTGTGACAGGAGGGGCAGGAATTGTGTGTGTGACAGTAAAGTCTGGAATTGTGTGTGTGTGTGACAGGAGGGGCTGGAATTGTGTGTGAGTGTGACAGGAGGAGCTGGAATTGTGTGTGAGTGTGACAGGAGGGGCTGGAATTGTGTGTGTGTGTGTGACAGGAGGGGCTGGAATTGTGTGTGTGTGTGACAGGAGGGTCTAGAACTCTGTGTATGTGTGACAGGAGGGTGTGGAATTGTGTGTGTGTGACAGGAGAGTCTGGAATTGTGTGTGTCTGTGACAGGAGGGGCTGGAATTCTGTGTCTGTGACAGGAGGGGCTGGAACTGAGGGCTGAGGCTGAAGGACTGGGACAAGCACTGGGAGAAGCCTGGGCAGGGCATGGATGGGGCAGGGGCTGAGCAGGGCAGATCAGGGGTGGCACTGTGTGTGAGTGGGGCACACGTGGAGCAGAGCAGCTCCTCTCCTCCAGCACATTTCCCACATCCCAGAGAAGACAAATGGGGTTTGCTTGTGCTCATTGTACAAATTTGCAACAGCCTGACACGGGGCAGAGCAAGCAGCAGCCTCTAATAGAGACAGATGACAAACACATTTAATGAATGAAAGGTGATGGAGTGTTCCTGCCACAGCCAACCCCCCCAGCCTGCAGCTGGCACTGAGCTGTGTGACACCACTGTCACAGAGGCTGCAGAGATCAATGCCAGCCCCAGGCTGAGCCATGAAGGGCACTGGGATGGGCTCCAGACCATTCACAGGATCATGGAATGGTTGGGGTTGGAGGGTGCCTGAGAGCTCCTCTCACTCCTCACCCCACCACAGACAGGGAGATCTCCCTCTGGGCCAGGTTTGGCACTGGGATTTTATGGTGGGATGTTAAAATTTTTGGTTGTTTGAATGGTGGAGAGACAAAACTGAAATTTTGGGGTAGGAAACATCAGATTTTGTGATCCATCCTCAGTTGTGAGTGTTCATCTCACAACTGAGTGCAGTGCTGATGTTGAGACCCTGGAAAAAGCAGCAAAAAAGCCCCAAGGAACAGGTTCATGGCTTGGCTGTTCTGGGGATTTAGGAGTGGAGAGGATTTTCCTGAACTTCAGGGTTAAAAACAAACCATGTTTGGTGCTCAAATGGGGTTGCTGTGGGGTCAACACCTAAAATTAGGCTCAACACCTCAAAGCCAGGCTCAGAGAGAGGTGGATGCCCAGCAAGAGCTGAGTTTCACTGCAATCATGCTCCAGATCCAGCACAAACCTGGGCTTACAGCCTGATTTGGGCCTGCAGAGATTTGGTGACAGGGCAGGGTCACACAGAAATTAAAGATTGAATCTAGGCCATGATGAGCTTAGAGGAGATGATCTTCAAGGCCTTTTCCAGCCTGATTGATGCTGTCATTCCCTGGCAGTGCACACATTTCCCAGGCCTTTGCTGGGGCAGTTGCAGAGCTGGGGCTGGAGGGTTGAGCCTGGCTCTGTGTGAGTTTAGGGGGCTCTGCTGCAGGCTGGAGCTGCCAGGGCTGAGCTCTGCTGAGCACAGAGGGATTGCAGCTGCCAAACTGGGCAGGTAAAGCTCTGCTGTGAGTTAAACCCAGCCTTAAACCCCATCTAGGCCTGTGTCTGGGTTTGAACAGAAAGGTGTCTGCTAAGGAGGGCAGGAGCCTCCTCTGAAATGGAAAATGCAAACCCCTTCCCTCTGAATTATTATAATTTTGAAATTAAGGGGCTCTCAGGCAAAGATGTGGGAGCAGGAATAACAGTTCTTTATTAGGGAAGAAAATAAAAATAAAATCAAAAATGCAATAATATAAAACAACCCTGCCAGAGTCAGCCCATGCCCTGTCCCCTGTGTGCCAGGGTGGTGTCCCAGCCCCATCCCAGGGGGGCTCAGCCCTCCTGCAGTGCCAGCTGTGGTTCTGCTGCAGCAGGGATCCTGCACAAGGGGGGAGTTTTCCTCTGCAGCTCCAGGGCTGCTGCAGATGGGCCTGGGCTCCCTCTGGCCATGCAGGGCAGCAGAAAGCTGCTCCTCTGGCAATGCAGGGGGCAAAGGCTGCTGTGCTGTGCCAGGCTCAGCTTGGATCCAGGTAGGAATGCTTGGCTCCTGCCCTGGGCGCAGCATTTCCCCATGGGATGGGGGAATTGGATCAGCCCTGCAGGGACACTCAGTGGCCATGGACAGCAGAGATCTCCTGGAGGGAGGGTTGGCTGTGGGAGAGAGAAAGAAAAAACTGCCCATGGACAGCAGAGAACTGCCCCAGCTCTCACAGATGGAATAGAATACACAGCCATGCTAAATCTTGCATTTCCAACCCAAGACAGCCTGGCTGCCCCAAATCCTCCTCACAGAGTCACTGCCCCCCAAAAAGGCAGCAGGGCTGGTTGTAAATCAGCCTCACTGGTTCAGGGAGTTTCTTTCAGGTCTTGGATCTCATTTACAGCCTGATCCACACACAGCTGGGGCATACTGAGGGTACTTGGGAATTTGGAGCCCTGGAAAGGGGAGGAAAGTGGTGGAAAGTGGGAGAGAGGGCTGGACAAGCATTTGGGACAAACCCTTGTTGCTGTCACTGCTGCCACAGTTTGTGTATCCTGAAGCTTGCTCTGCATTTCACACAGAGCCTGTTGTTCTCACCCTTTTTCCCTGGATGGAGGGAGACTCTGAAGAATTTCCAGCTCCCATTTTTAATGGTGGCATATCAGCTTTCCTCCTCCTGCTGCCAGTTCAGGACAGCCCTGATTGGAGCTCTCTGCAGCTGTAAGAGCTGCTCTGCACAGGGCTCATCCCGGGCAGCATCTGCAGCAGCTCTTCCAGCATTTCCAGCCTTTGTCCATGGACACAGCTGGCACATCCCCTGGAGACAGCTGGAATTCAAACACTGCTGTTTGCTGCAAGGGAACCCCGGCCAAAACCAGCCTTCCCCTGTGATAGATGAGAAATGCCATGGTTGGCTCTCACAACTAAAAAGTAAATATCATGTATAAATGTTAAGAGAAGTTTTATAGGTTTATAGTTGTGTTTTACCCCCTTGTGTTGTTATCAGGGGTGCCCTGGGTTTGGGACATTTGGGAGGGTCACTCATTCCTGTGGCAGCACCTGAGCTCCAATCAGGATTTAAGGAATGATCTCCAGCACTGGGAAGGGAAGGAGTCCATGGACAGAACTTTGGGAGGGCCCAAAGGATTAGAAGGTGAAACCTCCATTGTGTGGGTGAGCACAGGGTGGGGACAATCCTCTGCTCCCAGCACCGTAACATTTTCTGTATTCAGTTTTTGTTGTGTTTTTGACAAGGTTTTAATAAATCTTTTAAATTTTTTGTAGTGAGTATCATTTCTCATGCCCTCCTTCTGTCCCCTTCCCACAGCCACCACCAGCAGATACTCCAACATCTTTCCCCAGGACTGTCCTGTGAGAAACTCCAGCTCACTTTGGAAATTTAAAAAGGTTTATTAAGCCTTGACAAAAATACAACAAAGGGCTACATACGGGAAAAGCTGCAGCACTGGGAGCTGCCCCTCGTGCACACCACAGGGCCAGCTCCTCTTCAAGATGGATGCTCAGTGTTTTATACCCCTGGGGTTGCACCAGCCAGCCCTGGCCCTCCCAGAGTCTGTCACTCAGCTCTGCTGTGCCATTTATCAGTGCAGGCTGCTTTGGAACTGCATTGGGGTCAGGTGTTGCCATGCTGCACCCCCTGAGCACCCCCAAGCTTTTCCATCCCCACCTGCCCCGTGCAAGGGACACCTGTGCAGCTTCTGTTACCTGTCCTGGACAAAAATACAGGGGGGAAAGGGAACTATGGGGAGAACAGAGGACATTTAATCTATAATAACATAACTATACACCAATAAATCTTCTCTTAATATTCACACAATAGTTATCCCTTAATTGTGAGAGCCAATCATCTCATTATCCATCTACAACAGTCCCCACCAAGGGCTCCCAGAGCCCTCCCAGTGCCACCCTTAACAAGGACAGCCTGTGCTGGGGGCACAGAGTTCTGCCAGCAGGGAGGAGGAGTTCCCCCCTCATTCCCTCTCCACAGGGAGGCTGAGTGTGAAAAACGAGGTTCACTTTCCTGGTAAAATGTTAAAAGTTTAATAAAAAGACAGCAGGAGACAGAAAAAAAGCAAAGGTTATTATGGCCAGATGCATCTTGACACTCAGCCAAGAGCACCCTGTTATCTTCGGGGTACCCCTTAAATACCTTTAATTCCATCAGCCTGTTGAATATTCATAGACCCTCATGCACAGTAAACTTTTCTCCGAACCTGTTCACACGTTCCAAGAACTGTTCAGCCTGGCTCCTCCTTGGATCCCCCTTTTTAGAGCGTGTGGATTCCTTGGCTGTGGTTTTAGTCCATTCTGATCCCCTCCAGTTTGTGGCTCCTCCTCAGTTCCACCTTTCTAGAGCATGCACATTCCTTGGTTGTGGTTTTAGTCCCTTTTTTATCCCCTCCAGTTTTGGGCCCTGGCCCACAGTGCCTTCAGCCAGTGAGTGCTGATGGTTGGCAGATCTGTCCAGGTGTGCTCAGCCTGTGCTCACTGGGTGTTATCCCATCCCAGGTTACAATATAAAAATGTATTCTGTTCCCATCCTTGAGAGCTGCTGAAACCAGGAGGGGCATCGTTTTTTCCTTATCTCCTGTTCATGTGCCCATCAATGACTCAGAGATAACAGAGATTTCTGTTTAATGGACCCCCCACATGACTCAGAAGGATAACAGCCAGTTGTGAGATGCTCCACCCAGGGGGAGGAGCTCAGCATCCCCACCTGGATATAATCTGGGGTTTGGGACAGAGCAGTCAATCTTTCCACTGCATTCCCAGAGGAATGGATGTCTTTTCCACTGGATCTTCAGGGGAAGTTTATCTAGCAGGATAAACTTTTCTCTAGCTTAGAGGGTTGTTCTAGACAAGCGTTAATACACAGACCATTGTTCTATTTGTCCTTGCTTTTCTAATTTTTAAATAATTCTTCTGCTGACCTATCTCATGGCTGCTGCTAAGCTCTAATCACAGTTTTGCTGTCTCTGAGGCTGCCTTTTGCAGCTTTCCCAAAACCCTCTGAGTTTGTGCATTCCCACACACCCTTTCTACAGGATCCCTGCTCCAACAGAACCACACCTGCCACTCCAGGAGGGCTGCAGCCACCAATCCAACTGGACTGCCACCAACACCCTGACCAACAGTGTGTCAGGTTGTATTCTGACTTTGTCAGTGGTTTTACTTTCGTATTATTTTGGTTTTCTTTTCCCTTTTCCTAATAAATTGTATTTCTGACTTGATATCTCTCACTGGTTTTGCTTTCAAACCAGAACATATCCCATCCCAGCAGGCATTTTAACACAAGCACACTGATATCAGCTATTCCACTAAACTTAATTAACAACAGGAATAAAAACTATATCTTTGTAACAAAGTTACTTTAACACTACACATATAAAATCAATTTTAATATTTGTGCAAAGCCAATATTATAATGTGTATCTATAGCACTGAGGCACCTCCTCGTTTCCCACCAAAGCAGCAGCAGCAGCAGCAGAGCCGGACTCAGAGCAGCAGCCCAGAGCTGTGGGGACAGGGCAGGGCTCGTCCTGCAGCTGCTGTGGGGCTGCTGTGCCCAGTCCCTGTGGTTTTGTTCCCTCTGGAAATTCCATGTGCTGCTGGCACTCCAGTGCAGCTGCCAGGAGCTGCTCTTGCTGGGAGCAGCTCAGTGCTCCTGAGGGGAACTGTGGGCACCCAGAGCATCCCTCTGGCTGTGCAGGACACCAGGACCCTGCCAGGGGGCTCAGAGACCCTGGCACAGAGCCCAAAATGCCTCTGTGGGTTTGATTGTGACCCATGGAGCAAATTACCAACCTTGTATGAAGATCTGCAAGCCACAACAGTTTAAGAGGAATAATAGTGAAGTTATCACAGGGTGGAAAAGTAGATTTTAGGGTTTTGGTATGGGGGTTCAGGAGGCAAGATGGAGGGAACTGGGTGTGTCCAGCCTTTCTCCTTCTTCTCCTTGGCCTCCATCTCCTGCTGTGATGGTGGCACTCACAGATTGGTTTAGAGTAGAAGCTCACTGTCTAACACAGGTGATGGGTATGGAAGGAATTGCAAACATTGCACACGTAGTTTTTAGTATAAAGACATAACAGCACCCTGGGGGCAGGCAGAGTGCCTGGAACTGTCCTGCTGGATGGACCTGGGCAGGGCAGGAGAAAATTTTTTATAGATAAGAAACAATGAACAACCTTGAGACTGAGAAATGAAGAGCCCTGACTGCTTCTTCAAGTGCTGGGCTGGGAAAAGAGACTTTGGAACTTTTCTCAGGGTCACTGACCAGATAGAGATCCCAACAGGGAACTGGAGCCTTTGGAGAGGCAAATCCCCCTCCACTGGGGGATTTGGGCCTTTCAAACATCTCCCGGTACCAGATCCGTGGGGGTGCCTGCAGAGTGTTCTCCAGGGGCCAGGAAGCACCAGAACTGGGAGATTTTTGAGGGATTCCCTTGCTGAGGGGACAGGGAAGTGCAGAGGGCTCTGATTTCCTGTGGAGGGCACAGATCCTGAGCTGCTGCTGCTCAGAAAAGTCCCCTACACTGCTCCTGCCCTTTTCTTTCCTCCTGCTCCTGATTTCATCCACTGGACCAGACCAGCGCAGGTTTATGGAGCTGGGAGTGCTTCAGCTGGGCTGGGAGGGCTGGGATTGTTCAGCCTGGGGTGGGAAAGCTCCAGAGTCACCTCCTGTGGCCAGGCTGGATGGGGCTTTGGGCTGGACCAGGGACAGTGACCCTGCCCGTGGCAGGGCTGGAACCAGGTGAGCTTTAAGGTCTCAGACAAGCCAAACCATTGGGAATTACCATCCTATGGCCTTCCAGTACTTTACAGGGGCTGGTGAAAATGAGAAAGAGCAATGTTTCCATGGTCAGAAAGTGACAGGACAAATGGGAATGGTTTTAAATTAAAAGAGATTTAGATGAGATGTTAAAAAGAGAGTGAGGGTGGGCAGGCCCTGCAAGCCCTCTGGCACGGGGTGCCTGTCACTGTAGGACATGAAATAAAAGGACATGCATATTGGAACTTCCAAGGTAAAAAGAAGGAAATTTTGTTTTCTGACTCCAACATTTACAGACTTTCAAAAGTGACAGTGGATTGGAAGATAAAAGTGCCACCTCTCTAATGACACTAGACAAACCAATAGTCCATCAAATCCAGAAAGGATTGTTCAACAACAATTATTTACCAAGCAGTGTGTTAAAAAATCATTACAAGAATATAAACATCAGAAGGCCTAAAGAAACTTTAAGAAACAAAACAACAGGTGCCCAGAGCAGCTGTGGCTGCCCCTGGATCCCAAGGCCAGGCTGGATGGGGCTTGGAGCAGCCTGGGACAGTGGGAGGTGTCCCTGCCCATGGGGTGGGATGGGATGAGCTTTTAGGTCCCTTCCCACTGCCATTATTTTAGGAATCCCTGATCCTCTCTCTCCCCACAGCCACCCTGGCACCGTGGGCAGCACAGATCTCTGCAGGGGAGCTACAGAGAAAACCAAAATCCTCCTTTGTGTGATAAATAGGTATTATTCGTGCTGATAAAATTGAAACAATAATCAATATTAGTACAGTAATTATATTAATTATTATAATAATTGGGAAAAATAAAAATAGTTAAAAGTGGTAATGCCAAAGAAGAGAGGGAGAGGAGGGGCTCCACCCTCCCTCCTGGCAGATGTTCACAAGGACAGGAGGAAAGAAGCCGAAGATACAGTTGCTAAAAATGAGCAGAAAGGAAGCAAAACCTGGTTGGGTCCCAGAAAATGCTAATTATAAGGGATTTATTGCTTTGATATGTAGATGTAGTGATATGTTAGTCTTGGCTTACATTGTACTGGCTTGGTGTGCATGTGTAACCCAAAGGTGAATTAAAGGACACAGAGGAAGACTATGAAATCTTCATCAGACGACCCCCCAAAGACTTGTGCGACCACCAAACCGAGTGGTGGCGCATGCAGGGTAAAGGTGGTGATGAGGGTGGAGACAGAAATATGACAAACCAAAAATAGGAGGAGATGGTATTAACCCATGGCATATAAGGGGGGAATTTTTATTTGGCAAACTGTACATGAGGTGGCGAGGGTCCCAGAGCCCTGCACTCCGTACCCCACGGTTATCTTTTGCTTATGCACTGTTATTTGAACCAAATTATCCCTTATTTATGTATTTTCTAAACTATTTAATTAAAATTGTTGCTATTCCATATATTGTTTAGGTTTTTTTTATGAAGGGATAATTGGGCCAACATAACATTTGTGAAGCCATTTCTGTGGGACAGCCCTCAGCCCCACCTGCACAAAGCAGGTAACAGTCCCAGTGCCCCCAGGCAGCCCCTGTGACAGACAAGGCAGCTCAGCTGCTCCTTCCCTGCTGTGCCTGTGGCTTCCCCAACCAGCTCAGAGGGCACAGATTGCTGCCCAGCCCTGTGATTTATTCATTTGCCTGATGCAGGCTCTGCCAGGGCTGCTCTGTCCCTGCTCGGGCTGAACACTCAATAAAACTGTCCATAAACACAGGGGCCAGAGGGGAACATGCCCTGACAATGGGAATAAACAATAGCAGGGAAGCTCTGGGGGCAGGAGAAGAGGCAGGAACAGGCTCTGGCAGGGCAGGGGAGCCCTGCAGGGTCAGGATCTGCTCAGGGGATTTATTAATGGCACAAATGATGGGCCAGAGATGTGCTTAAAATCTCCAAACTGAGCTGGAAGGAGCTCAGAGAGCAGGGCTGGGATTCAAATCTGACCTCCCTAAATAAAGATTAACGTTGCAAAATGAGTTAGAGAAAATTCAGAAAGATAAATGGGGAGCAATGAGCTCAGGGAAGAGAGAACTCCAGTGAAAAAGCAAAGGAAGAATAAGTGAGGAGGCCAGGCATGTCTGAGCCAGGTGTGCTCTTCCCTACAGGAAAATCCTCTGTCCCTGCAAGAATGAGACCCCTGTGTGATGGTGTTCACAGGGGTCACAGGATGAGGGAAGAGATGAGGATCTGACTCCATGTTTCAGAAGGCTTCATTTATTATTTTATGATACATATTACATTAAAACTATACTAAAAGAATAGAAGAAAGGATTTCATCAGAAGGCTGGCTAAGAATAGAAAAAGAAAAAATTGTAACAAAGGTTTGTGGCTCAGACAGAGAGTCTGAGCCAGCTGGGCTGTGATTGACCATTAATTAGAAACAACCACATGAGACAAATCCCAGATGCACCTGTTGCATTCCACAGCAGCAGATAACCATTGTTTGCATTTTGTTCCTGAGGCCTCTCAGCTTCTCAGAAGGATAAATCCTAAGGAAAGGATTTTTCATAAAAGATGTCTGCAACACCCCTGAACCACAGGGTCAAGACCTGCAACTGGAAAATGTCATTTCACTCCTGGGACAGGGACAGAACCCAGGGCATGGCTGGAGCTGGGCAAGGGCAGCTCAGGCTGAGCTCAGGCCAAGGTTCTTCCCCCAGAGGTGCTGGCACTGCCCAGGCTGCCCAGGGAATGGGCACGGCCCCGAGGCTGCCAGAGCTGCAGGAGCCTTTGGGCAGCACTGCCAGGGATGGACAGGGTGGGGTTGTTGGGGCTCTGGGCAGGGACAGGAGCTGGGCTGGATGGTCCTGGGGGTCCCTCCTGCTCAGGAGATTTTCTGGTTCTCTCATCTCTCCCAGCCTGAGGCTCAGAAGGTGGAAATGCTTTCTGGAATTGTCTGGAAATGATTCTCTATCCCCATAAAATCCAATGGAGCCAAATCAGAGGCGTTTCAGATTTGGAGCTGTGGCTCCATCTGCCCTTCCCTGGGCCTGACCCACCCCAGGGTCACATCCCGGCCTCCTGTGCTGCCTCCAGCCCTCCCTGCCTGGGCACACTCCTGATCCTGGAGCTCAGGGCCAATGAGCCAACACTGAATGCAGGAAAAGCTCCCTGTGGGGCCCGTTTGTGTCAGGAATTAAGGAGTCACATCTGAGTGGGCAGCACTGCCAGGGATGCCCAGGGTGGGATTGATGGGGGTCTGGGGCTGGATCAGTGATCCCTGTGGGTCCCTCCCAGCTCAGGAGATTCCAGGATGCTGTGATCCCTGCTGGGGCGAGCTCAGGCTCTGGGGAGCCATCAGGTGTCCAAAGGATTGAGCATTTTCCCACTGGGTGTTTTCCCATCTGAAGGGGCCTGGCAGTGCAGGGGGATAAACTGAGCATCCCTGCCCTGATCCCCACATCCTCTGAGCCAGAAATAGATGCAGGCAGGAGGGGAGGGAGGGGGAGAAACCACAATGGAATGTGCTGGAAAACTGGACAACTGTTGTTGTACAGAACTCTGCTGTACTTTTGCAGGTGCTCTGAGCAGGGAGTGACTCAGTGATCCATT